>JACCID010000256.1:0-160680 GCA_018906775.1 Sycophila sp. Sp_5 | reverse complement strand
GTGATTTACGCGGAGCGCGACCTTGCTCCACGTAAACAAATACCGCGCTCGAGAGCAGGCCGCCTGCCTGCTCTGCGTGTACACACACGTACACGCCCACACGAAGGAACGGGTCGCTTACCCGTTCCGCGCGACGACTCGCGAACCCGACCTCGAGCTCGTGCTCGAGGTACCGATGCTGTACCGCGCGGCGGCTCTTCTGCGAGAACCGCGACTCCCACCGCACAGGAGTCCGCGACCGCGAACTAGGGAGAGAGAGAAAGATGACGAGCTGGGGATACGTTCCCCGCGTCCGCAGAACACTGTCAACAACAGGGAGTCGAGGCGCTCCTCGACTCCTCGCCGGTACGCGCCCGCACTCGCTTACAATCACGGGCGGTACTTACAGCTGTCGCAGCCTTGGCTCGTCCTCGGCTGCTTCCACGTTCGCACGTCCTGCCGTCGCTCGCTTCCCCTCAATCCGCTCGATCACTGGGTGGTCCGTTCGCGCACGTGTCCGTCGTCGCCGACGGCTAGAGAGAATCTCCCGAGATTCCAAGATGGCCGCCGCTCCTGCGCGCCACGGCCTAGTTCCCCCTCGCGCCGCGAAGGCTCGCGACGGCGCGAGGTACCCGATAGTACCTTGCGTCACACCCTCCTCCCAGACGCCGTTAAGCTACAACTTTACGGCCTCTGTTACTCTTCGCGAGCCAATCCTCTACAGGTTAGGGATTAGAGGATTAGGGGAGGTAAATAAATCCAACACGAACTACATCGTCATGGTGTAAACTAAGGGCGCGAGGCCTTTATTTGGCCCTCAATCTACAAAAAAGGGGGGTTTGAAGAAGGGTCCAGCACGGGCAGCCTACTCGTACCTCCTCTTGCTGAGGTACCCCCCGTGCTGATCCTTCTTCGGACACTGATTCGCGCGGAACACGCCTGGCTCCGCGCACACCGAACAAAAGAAACGGCCCGGGTACAGGTCATAGAGCCGCTTCTCCTTGGCGTCTGCGTCGACGCGGGCCTGGAGGTTGGCGAGGCGTCTACGCTCCTCCGCCTCCTCCTTCTTCCTCTCGGCGGCCCGGTTGCGGCGGCGCTCCTCCTGTCGCCGTAGCTCCTCCTCCAGCCGCCGCCGGTTTGCCTCCATGGCGGCCCTTTCCCGGTCTTCTTCCGCCTTCTTCTTATGGTGGGCCTGGTACACCTCGTCGTAGGCTCGACGAGATGCGGCCAGGCCCGCCTGCTGGGCGCGAATCTCCACGAGGCTGAGGGAGGCGCGCGCCATCTCCGCCAGCTCCCCCTCAGCCCCCTCCGTACAGCCCAGGAGTGCCCGGTGGGTCTCCTCCAGCTGTCCGACGGCCCACCGGTAGTCTTCGGTGGAGGAGCGGAGCCAACTCTCCAACTCCTCCAGCCTCTCTGCGGCGGAAAGGGGCCGCTGTTGAAGGGGGGCGCCGTCCTCGGCGCCTCCTCGCTGGGATGATTGGGAACGGAGCTCCTCTCCATCCCCCTCCTCGGCGACGCTCACCGTCATCGAGGCCACGGCCCCTGGCTCGGGGACGTGGGGTCGCCGTAGGGAGCGGGTGGCCTCCTGGCCACTCGCTTCGGCGTTTTCGCGGGCGGCATTGCTGCCGCTCGCTGTCGCGCAGGGGACCTCCTGGTCCTCTGCTTGATGGGAAGCGGCTTCGCCGCACGCCTCCGTCTCGCGGGCGACCTCCTGGTCGCTCGCCTCCGTCCCTGACCGGCTCGACGGGGATTGGGGCTCTTCCCCAACCGCCTCCCTCGCCTTGGGGGTCCCCTCCAGGGTGCCCCCGGTCAGGAACTCCGTTGGGTGCTCCTCAGCGTCCTCGCTGAGGAGACGGGCGATGCCCTCCTCCAGCTCGTAAGGGTCCATCTAGGAAAGGGACAGAAAGAAAAAGAGGGATGGTGAGGAATGGCTCTCAGAGTCGGTTCTTTCCTGTCAACCGTGTCTTCCTCGCGTCTTACGTTTTGGCCGCGCTGGCCTTGTTCTTAGAACCGGGTGGACGACCCGGTCCTCGCTTTCCCGTCGCGTTTCTATCTTGCGTGACGGCGTAGGACGCTTTACGCGGGCGTCCCCGTTTGCGCTTTACATGTTTTTCCTCAGGCTGGGCGCTCCCAGCCTGGGACGCTTGCCCGCTGGCACCGCTCTTCTTCTCATCAGCCTCTGCTGATGGAGTCGTGGGCGCATCCACACGACTACCGCCTTCCCCCGGAGGTCGGGCGCTGGTCTCGACGTCCTCTTCTTCAGCAGGAACGTCTGCGCCGGGGATGTACGGTTTCATCTGTTCTGAGTGGATCGGACCCACTGTCCGTCCACTTTGGTCACGCAACGCGTACGTGTTGCTGCCCAAGATTTCCGTAACATCGTACGGTCCGGCAAACTTCGGAGCTAGCTTCCCAGCTACTCCTTTTGCCGCATTGGAAAGGACTTTATTCCTTTTCCATACGAGATCTCCGACTTTGAAGCTCGCTTCACGTCGGCCCGCGTTATAGTAACGCGCCTGTCGATCTCGTTCCCTGTCGAATTCTCCGCTGCCATGTCGTGGACCTCGTAGAGATTTCTCATTCGGAGAGCCCATTCTTCTCAAGCCTCCTCTTCGTTTTGTTTCAGTATATCAAGCATCTGCCTGCTATACTCCGAGTCTAAGGGCTTCGGATGCCTGCCGTAGACGAGGAACGCAGGTGTCTTTCCTGTGGCACTACTCTTGGAGTTGTTGAACGCGTGGACGAGCTCTGTAAGATGCTCGTCCCAGCGATCATGGTCATCTTGGATGAAAGCCATGATCATCTGCTTCATCGTTCGGTTAACCCTTTCGACAGGGTTAGCCTGCGGATGGTACGGGGGCGTCGTTTCATGACGTATCCCCTTTTTGTTCAAAAAACCGTCGATCGTTCGGTTTTTGAACTCTGTCCCGTTGTCGGAGAGGAAGACTTCGGGTGTTCCAAACCGGAGACAGATGCGTTCTGTAAACTCCGCCAGTATGGCTTCGCCTGTGGCGCGGTGGAGCGGAATCACTTCCACCCACCGTGTGAATAAATCCTGAAAAAATAGGATGTATTCGTACCCTTTACTCGTCTTGGGTAGCGGGCCCATAATGTCGCCTGCGACATACTGCCAGGGTCGTTCGATGACCCTGCGGCCCATGAGTCCCGTCGGCGGCCTTTGCTCAGCCTTTATCTGCTGGCAAGTCTGGCATTGCCGCACGTAATTGGCGATGCACGCATCCATACGTGGCCAATAATATTGACGGGCAACCCGTGCGAGAGTCTTCTCTCGCCCCAAGTGTCCTGCTGTGGGGCTATCATGACACTCTTTCATGATATCCCCTTGTTTTTCTAGAGGGACGACGAGCTTCCAAGCCTCGTCGTCCTCCCCCAGGATTCCTTGCATAAGTTGGACGGGGTTGTAATAAAACAGTCTATCCCCGACCCACTTCATCTTCGGATCGGTGAGTGGTTCCTCTTTGGCTTTCTTAAGCTGTTGGAGGTACCACTCATCCTGGGAATTTCCCGTCCACGAGACACCTGCCACTGGTGTCTCCTCGCCCTCCTCCTCGTACATTCGAGAAAGGGCGTCTGGGACATTGTTGAGCGCACCTTTTCTGTGCTCAACCGTGAATTGGTGGCCTTGCAGCTCCAAGGCCTACCGCGCTAATCGCCCTGTCGGACCACTCAGTGTGCGCAGCCAACGCAGACAGCTGTGGTCCGTGACTACGCGAAATGCGTAGCCTTCGATGTATGGGCGAAACTTCTTTATCGCTCATACTACAGCAAGATATTCGCGTTCTGTCACGCTGTAGTTCCTCTCGGCAGGTGAGAGGACGCGGCTGGCGAACTCCAGTGCTCACTCCTTGCCGTCTTCAAACTGAAGTAGAACTGCTCCGATTCCCGAGTCGCTTGCATCTGTTTGTACAACAAACTCATTGTTGAAATCAGGGCGTTGCAAGACTGGTGCGGAGGCTATGAGAGCCTTTATCCGCTCGAATGCAGAGTGTTGTACTTCAGTCCACTCAAACTTACGCTCCTTCTTCGTTAGTTGCGTAAGTGGTTCGGCGATCGTGGCGAGGTTGTTCAGGAACCTCCTGTACCATGATGCCATGCCTAAGAAGCGCCTTAGCTGCTTTACGTTCTTAGGCGGCGGGTACTCTAGTACCGGCCTTATCTTCTCTGGGTCAGGGCGGAACCCGTCTTGGTTCAGCACTACTCCCAGGTATTTTACTTCGCATTGGCAGAAGTGGCTTTTCTGCCGATTGATTGTTAGACCCGCCTCTCGTAGACGGCCTAAGATCTTACGAAGGTGTTCGAGATGCTCCTCGAACGTTTTCGACATTATGACGACGTCATCCAGGTATGCGAATGCAAAGTCTTCGCAATCTGGAGTGACGACCATGTCGATTAGGCGCTGGAAAGATGCTCCTGCATCTTCCAAGCCAAATGACATTCTCTTGTACTGGAAGTGGCCCATTCCAGGTACAGAGAAAGCCGTTATCTCTCTGGACGCCTCGTCCAGAGGTACTTGATGGTACGCGTTGCTGACGTCTAACGTCGTGCAAAACTTTGCCGCTTTGGCCTTGCGGAAAGCCGCGTCCATGCGTTTCGCCGGGTAGCCGTCCGGCGAAACCTTGAGTGTATTGACTCGTCGGTAGTCAATACACATCCGGTATCCTCCATCGGATTTCTTAACCATCACGACCGGGCTTGACCACGGACTCGTGGATGGTTCAATGACGCCAGCGTCCAGTAACTTACGGACCTGCCGCTACCTTTACATGAGAAGACGTCCCTGTCTTCTCGTTCTGCGGTCTGTACACCGTTTCTGGCATTACCGCTTTGGATGGGTGAATTTGCGTCCTATCGCCCTTTTCCCTATCCAGGATATATTCAGCTTTTGTGCATTGATCCGCTAGCTCGTCTGGCGTGTTGCAGATCTCAATCCTGATAATCCTCTTGATTTCTGGGTGAAGATTCATATAAATCTTCTCCAGCTCTTGGAGCCTAGTCATCCTCGGGGATATCTCACATAACATGCTCTCCATGCATGTTATGTAATGGCTGCTCGATTCCCCGATGTGTTGGTAACGACTCCTAATGTCGTCTCTTAGGCGCTCTTGCCTATCGTGGGCGCAGCCCCATCTGCGCCGAGTGGCTTGGCAAAAATCTGCCCATGTTCGCCACTCGCGGCTGTAGTTCCGGTACCACATGCTCGCCACATCCCTGAGTACGCACGGGAGCGACGCCAGCATGTCGCTCTCGTTTAGTTTGGACGCTCGGGCATTGTCCTCGGAACTCTTGAGGAAAGCCTCTACATTTTCTCCATGTTTAGCCGAGAACGTGACGTTCCATCGGCTAACTATTCGGCTGGGGTCCTCGTGACCTCTGCCTGTTTGGTTTAGTTCACTTGTGGAAGGAACGATGTGTTCTCTCGTCCTTCCGTTCGTGAAATCTTTCCACGATCTGATTTCTCGTGGCGGGATTCGCCGTTGCGCGTTCTGAATGGTGTTTGCACCATTCAGTGTTTCGTTGATTCCAGGCTCGTCTATCGTGTACGTGTCCTGGAATCCAACGCGCGGTGTCGATTGCGACGGATTTATCCGCTCCGTTCGCGTATCGATCTGTCGGCCGTCGATTCTTGTGCTTGACATCGGTGGCCGTTACTGGTCTACTACGTGAGCCAGCTGATCGATTCTCATCGTGAGAGCCGTCAATGCCCTCGCCTGGTTGACACTTGTGTTCAACAAGCTGTCGTATTTCCGTTCGATTGCTCGAACGGTTTGTTGGATATCTCGTAACAGAGATTCCAACCTCGGCGATTGACCCTGTGACGACTGACTATCGTCATCGGTCCCGCTATCTTGGTCCTTTTCATTCTCTGACCTCGATGGCGGTGTGCGACTTGGCTCTACGTTGCCAAGTCCTTTGTCGCCTTCAGAATGGCAAACGATGCTGTTCTGATAGATTGAGAGAGGGTGAGGTCGGCCCTTCTCGTAATTCTCGTCCTGAATTGTGGTGGATGTCCTGTCCGTACACATCTCTTCGATGAAGGACTTCCTCAACGATTCACGGACTGTGCGTAACTCCTCCTCGTTTGAGGGGTCACACGCCTGAAAATCGGCTGCAGTGTAATTACCTTGCAGCCAATTTAACAGACGGTGACGCTGCACAAAGCAGTCGGCGTCTGTTCTTAGTCCGAGTTGCTGGATTGTCTCCTCCAGCTCCTCGACCGGGATCGCCGACAGCCACTGCTGGACGTCCCTTTCCGTTGGTTCTGACTTATACTCCATCTTCGCCTGATTGAGTACAGGCCTGCCCTCTATCCCAAAAACACGGAAAAAATTGTGGGACGGACGTTTCGGTTGGCGACGTAACTACTCCTACTGTGTAGTGTGAGATTCTCTCTGAAACACGTCTTCGAGAATTTCTTTATGACTGCCTACAGTTCGTAGCGCAGTCGCGATTGAGATGCGTAAAAAAAAAGTCTATTTATTTAACGCGACTCTACTCGAAATTCTCGCTGACAAATTCAGCGAGAAAATGAATTTTCCTCGAAAACTTTCGATTTTCGAGTTCAATTTGGATGAAAAAATTCTCACTAGAATTTTCTCCCAGACGTGTTTCTGGTGTTAGTAAGTTACAATCGGTTGTAAATTACATGTGTTCGCTAGCTAGCCAACACGAGAGGTTCCCTGTCGAAAGCGCGAATTCTTGTTTTGTTTTTGCTTTTGGTTTGTTGAGATTCCGAGCTTTCACTCAACAGCTGCCCGATACAGAAGCCGGTCACGGCTGCGACTGTATGCTGTTGAATGATTTCTGAATACCCCGCGTGTTCAGTGATTAAAAGCTTTTGAATGGAAGCAGGGCACGGCTGCGACCGTTCGCTTATTTAATCAGAATTTGGAACTCCCCGTGAGTTCCAATATCGTAAAGTCTCTGAACAGGAGCAGGGCACGGCTGCGACTGTTCACTTTACGAACACCCTCCAGGTATTTCAAACAAAGTGAAAAAGAAATTTTTGACAGGAGCAGGTTACTGCTGCGACTGTCTGATCGAATAAATTCTCCGAACACGAATAAAAGAAATCGAAAAATTTGTTTTCCGCGCAAACCGCATGCAAAAACTCAAAAAAATCGCCTTTTCGTACTCTCTCTCCACCTGAATTTACTACTGGAAAAATCCCCTGATTTTTCCCCCTTCGGTTTCTAAAAGAAAATTCTATTTTTACTCCCTCTTCACGAACGCACCCGAACTCTAGAATTTAATTCAACTTTGAATTTCGCGGCTTTTTCACTTCCTGTGAAAAAAGCCTGCCGCCACCTAGCGGCCGATTCGCGAAGCTTCTCCTGCTTCTAGATTACCGACCCAGTCGGTAACCCGATCTGCTAATTCAAAATTTTTCGCTGAAGAAAAACTAAATTTCGTCGCGTCGTGGTCCTGTCCTCCGCTGCACACGTTGTTGGGCGCCAGTTGTAACGGGGTTGCCTTTGGCTGTTTCTCCTCGCGGAAGAGACCTGTCTCCGCGAGATGGGAGCAATGGGGCACGCACGAGTGCCCCGTGAGGTCCTTACCTCGGGGTGCGCGCGAGCACCCGACGGCGAATACACGTCGCCGCGGCCCGTATACAACGTGAGAGTACGCCTGTACTCTCACTTCTTGTACTTGCGTGCTGTCGCACGAACGCGCTCCTCGCGTTCGCGTGGCTGTCGTCCTCCTAGATGACAGCTGATGCCGGCCGCTCAGGAGTCCGCGACCGCAAACTAGGGAGAGAGAGAAAGATGACGAGCTGGGGATACGTTCCCCGCGTCCGCAGAACACTGTCAACAACAGGGAGTCGAGGCGCTTCTCGACTCCTCGCCGGTACGCGCCCGCACTCGCTTACAATCACGGGCGGTACTTACAGCTGTCGCAGCCTTGGCTCGTCCTCGGCTGCTTCCACGTTCGCACGTCCTGCTGTCGCTCGCTTCCCCTCGATCCGCTCGATTACCGGGTGGTCCGTTCGCGCACGTGTCCGTCGTCGCCGACGGCTAGAGAGAATCTCCCGAGATTCTAAGATGGCCGCCGCTCCCGCGCGCCACGGCCTAGTTCCCCCTCGCGCCGCGAAGGCTCGCGACGGCGCGAGGTACCCGATAGTACCTCGCGTCACAATACATAAATATCTAAAATTATTTTGTGGAGATTGCGTCAAAGAAATAATTTGTACAAATTGTCTAGAAATACACTTTAGTAAATAAATTTATATTATTTTTCTTTAAAAAAAAAAAAATATAGAGCATTGAATATATGAAAATTCATAATCCATTAACCACAATTCTTAATTTCGTCCAAGTACCTAAACCAATTTTTTACGCAGATGATTTTATAATCTCATTCCCCTCAAAAATAAAAAAACCTGAAAAAAAGAATAACGCTAATAATAAAAGAAACAAAAAAAAAATAGTTAATGAACACTAGATCAGGTGCGATCACGCGAAAGCAAGCTCAAGAGGATCCTACATTAGCTAGAGAAGTAAACGATTTTAATCCTTTTCGTCCGTTCTATAATTTTAATTGTCCATTTTACTTTCACGATAAAATAACTACTCAATGCTTAATAAAAAATGACTCTAACGATATTCTTGATCTCCATTTCAACCCTGCTTTTAAACATTCACTTTTCAATTCCTTTGAGTTAACCTTTAAAGACTTGGATTGCGAATATTCTTGTTTAAATAATCTTAAAGATAAAGATTTATCATTAGTTGATTCCTGCTTTAAAAAGATTTATTCTTGCAACAAAATAAATATTAAAGATTTAATTCGTACACAACATTTGGATAACGTAGAAAAGGAATATATATTTAATCTAGTTGAAAAATATAGAGATAATTTTTATCTATCTGGTGATAAGTTAGTAGGTACTAACGCTACAATACATAGAATCCCTACATTAGATGATGAACCAAGCATTACTAAACAATATAAATATCCACATGCATTGAAACCTGAAGTTGAACGCCAGGTTCAAGAACTCCTTAAAGAGGGAATAATTCAGCCCTCTACTTCACCTTATAATACACCAGTTTGTATCGTACCGAAAAAACCCGATTCTCAGGGGAAACCAAGATGGCGAATGGTTCTCGATTTCAGGGCCCTCAATGAAAAAACTATAAGTGATGCCTACCCACTTCCTAATATAACGGAAATTTTCGATCAGGTTGGCAAAGCTAGGTATTATACAGTACTTGATTTAGCCTCTAGATTCCATCAAATCAAAATGGATCCTCGAGATTCACATAAAACTGCCTTCAGTACACCCTTCGGGCATTATGAATTCGTTAGGATGCCATTCGGATTAAAAAATGCTCCTCCTACCTTTTAAAGGCTAATAGATAATATTTTAAAAGGTCTTGAAGAGAATATTTTTTTTGTTTACTTGGATGACATTGTTATTTACGCAGACACCTTAAAGGAACATGATTACAAATTTAACTTATTAATTGAAAGATTACAAAAAGCAAACCTTAAGCTACAAATAGATAAATGTGAGTTTCTCCGTAAAGAAGTTTCCTATCTTGGTCATACCTTAAGTGAAGAAGGGCTAAGTCCTGACCCCAAAAAAATAGAAGCTGTTAAACTTTTTCCTCAGCCTAAAGATGTAAAAATTGTTCGACAATTCCTAGGGTTAGCCGGTTATTATAGGCGTTTTATAAAAGATTTCGCTCACATATCCAAACCTCTTACCAAGTTATTACAAAAAGATACTCAGTTTTCATGGGATAATGAAGCAAATAATTCTTTCAAACATTTAAAGAAACTACTTTGTGAAGCCCCAGTATTGCAATTCCCGGACTTAAATAAACCCTATAATATTACAACTGATGCATCTGGTTATGCAGTTGGAGGTATTCTTTCGCAAGGTGAAATAGGAAAAGATCGACCTATTGCCTATACCTCTAGAATATTGCACGGTTGTGAATTAAATTATGAAGTTTATGAAAAGGAAGCTTTAGTAGTTCTGCGCAGTGTAGAAACTTTTAGGAATTATGTTTACGGTAGAAAAATTACCATTATAACCGATCATCAACCACTTATCTGGTTTAAAACAGCCGATTTAAATACTCGAATTCAAAAATGGCGATTTAAGTTATCTGAATACGATTATGAGGTAATCTATAAACCTGGAAAATTGAATTCTAACGCTGATAGTCTGTCTAGGAATCCTATAGTTCAAGTAGTCACCAGAGCACAAAAAAGACAACAGGAACTTAATGATCACAAGGAAATTCAAGTACAAAATACAGATACTCAAAGCCCTCATACATCCACTATCAACGAACCAGAAAATAATTCAATCAACGATTTAAGTAAAATTAATGAACCGATTATAACCGAGGAATTGGAAGAACCTGTTATTGAACAAGATACGGATAGGATTGTTACAGGAAAATTTGTTATAATTAATGAACATTTACAATTTAGATCTGGAAATATTGTCTATTTTATAACTGACGCAGGCGAAGCCTGTGATGATGGAGCACAAAAACTAATTGAATTTAAGCTTGTCGAAAAAACTATAGATCCCCAAGTTGGCGAGGTTAATGTTTTTAAAAATAAAAAAAACTGTTATTATGGTCTTTGTGTGGGAAACAAAGAAAATCATTCTTTAAGTCAATTAAAGGAAAAATTCTTACAGGCATTAACTATATTAAAAAAATTATTAGAAAAGAACGATCAAAAAAAATTTAACTTATCAAAAAGTAATATAATAACACATTTCTCTTGGTCTGAAATTTTAAATTTAATAGATACCATTTTTCATGATTCAAAAATTAAGATAATAATTTGCGCAGGAACTCTTAAATTTGTTCCATTAGATGAAAGATAAGCAATTTTCGATGAACTACACAAAAGTCCTTTAGGAGGACATCGTGGTGTATCAAAAACTTTTTATAGAATTAGAAAATTATATTACTGGGAAAATTTAAAAAATGACATTCAAAGGCGAATTCAACAATGTCTGGATTGTCAATTAAAAAAATTAGTTCGATTGAAAACAAAACAACCTATGATAATAACTGATACTCCTGGTACTAGTTTTGATAAAGTTGCTTTAGATATAGTTGGTCCCTTAAAACCCACTAAAATTTTGTATGGCCATACCCCTGCAAAATACCCTTTCCTCAACTATAGCGAATGCTTTTATCAAGAGATTTATTTGCGTTTTTGGCTCTCCTCGTATAATCCTGACTGATCAAGGACAAATTTTTTTAAGTGGTTTAATGAATAGAATAGCAAAGCGGTTTAAAATAAAAAAATTAAAAACAACTACTTTTCATCCTCAACCCAATGGTTCTTTAGAACGATCACATCATGCTTTAAGTGAATTCCTAATGCAATACACTGATGCTGATAACGAATGGGATGAATGGGTCGATATTGCTATATTAAATTATAACACCTGTGTACAAGAAAGCACAAAACATACACCATATAAAGTTATTTTCGGGAAACTAGCTTGATTACCTTCTAGCGAGCCTCTTCGTGAAGGAGATTTGGTTCCCACTTATAAGAACTATGTACTAGATCTAGTGACTAGGTTAAATGGAATTCAAAAATTAACTTATAACAATCTTGTTAATGCAAAAATAAAATCAAAAAAATACTAGAACAGATCCACAAACCCAAAAAACTTCAAAGTCGGTGATTATGTGTTTTTGCTTTCAGGACCGAAACTCGGAAAATTCGCAAACCATTACTCTGGCCCTCATAAAATTTTAGAAATCATGAATAAAGTCAATGTTAAAATTAATACAAAAAGAGGAAGTAAAATAGTTCATGCTAATAGATTACGAATTTCACATATTAATTATGAAATAGATCTTAAGAAAACAAATAAAAAGAAATCCGAAACTAATATTATTGCTTCTGTTACAGGTTAAATTAAAGTATTTTTCATCATGATCATTATTATTTTATTGCTAACTTTAATTACAGGAAATTCTGCTTTAATAGGTTATCATTGCGGTAGCAATATACTAAATATTACTACATTATCTTTAGTTAACGTAGAGGAATGCGATATTCCCGTAAACAATTTAAATGTAGCTAATCAATATGTACTATTACTTCAAATTAATGATTTTCGAGAGACTGACGTTATACAATGTAAAGTAGAAATACATCGAACTATATATAGGTGCGGTATGTTTTCTCATAATTCAATAGTTGGTAATGGCGAAATAGAATACATACGTGATATATCCGAGCAAGCCTGCAGAGATGCTCATTTATCGGGAGCATTCACCCTCACGCTATCACCCTCGCCGGAACTGTCGATAATAACGGGAACTGTCAGGGTGAATATTACTCTGACCCTTATGGAACTTGGGATTCTGTAGTAGTTCAAGGAACTGCCAAAATCACGTTAACTAAATTCTCGGCTCGCGTTTCTATAAGTGATAATATAGTTCATTTAAACTTCGGTACAATATGTCCCCTAAATGATAATTTCTGCATTGACTCTGAGGGAGGATATACATTTTGGAAATCTGTACCCGCTAATACATGTAATTTTGATAGTTATGGAATTTTATATGAAGGTATTGCTTCAAAAATGGTAAATAATGATCATGATGAACGACAAGTTATTTATTCACTCTGGACAAAGGACATCACCTTTGCTTTGGCTGCAAATTACAAGAACTGAACAACCAAAATTAGTAATCTTTGAAACAAAAAAAGGCGAATCGTTTGCTCTAAATAAGAAAATCTCTATTAATAATTTAGATATGTTCACTTATGTAAATTCAAAATTTGTTTACGTTGAACGCCACATACGCACTCAAATCAACGAGTTATATCGTGATGTAATTAATCAAAAATGCGATTTAGAAAGACGAATCCTCAAAAATACATTATCAATAGCTTCTCAATCTCCTGATGAATTCGCGTTCAATTTAATCAAAGTACCTGGGTATATGGCTGTAGTTGCTGGCGAGGTGGTACATATTGTAAAATGTGTGCCAGTAGTGGTTAAAGTTAAACATAGCGAGGAATGTTACTCAGAGTTGCAGGTCACCCGGCAAAATCAGACTCTATATTTAACTCCCCGTATTCACATCCTCAAGGAACATGGTACAATAGTGCCATGTAACACATTACTTTCTGCTCACTATCTGGTTGACAGCGCCTGGTATAAAGTATTACCGAAATTAGTCGAAGTCATGCCACCACAATATTTAAAACGAATGACCAAAATGTCCTGGAAATATATTAAGCCTGCTGATTTAGCTACAAGCGGAATTTACACTGACCAAGATCTCAGCGAACTGCGAGACAGAATCATGTTTCCTGTTGAACATGCGGCCATAATCAACGATATAGCACGAGAAATAACTGGTTACCCAAGAACAAATAGCAAGGGAACATTATTAAAGCTGCTAAATGCAGAAGCCCTACACCAGTTAGCTGATTCCACCTGGAAAAGAATGTGGGGTAAATTTATCGCTTTTGGCACCATCAGTGCAGGAGTAATAGCAATCTTTACAATCTGCCAATGGATTAAAATAACAATAGATATATTTATCCGCGGATATACTCTACATAGCATTTTTGGATGGAGTTTCCGACTTTTGGGATCACTATGGGGAACCATAACAACCTATCTCATTGCTCGGGAACCAGCACGCAATAACCGTACAGGACCTGAACTTATTCCTCAGGATGAACCTCACGCACCTGAAGCCGATAAACCAACTCCAAGTTCTCGCACATCAGTCACCACGACATCACAAGGAACTGTCGCCCAAGTAGATGATAAGATATGTTTCAATATAGGATAAAGTTATATCTTAATAAATTTCCATTTTTTTCTTCTCTCAAAACTGCTCCATTTTTCCCTATCCTTGGAGGGGTAGTTGTCATATTTTTCTCTCTTTTTTCAATTATTTTCGTGAAAAGAGAAAAAAAATATCAAACACTGTATCATTCTGATAAGGAAGTATGTTCGCGCGCTATGCTCGGTTCTGCCCAAGCGTAACTGGGCGGATAGAATCCGGGAGATTCGCGGGCGGCTTCGCAGAGAGAAGCAGATTCGGATCACACTGGATGAGGGTTTGAATTAACTGCACATCAAGTCACTTAAATTGTCTGATTTATTGCTGTTGCAATATGCATAAAATTACAATAATAAACACAGTGGGGTTAATAAGTAGGTAAAAGTTACAGCGCGACCACGCGGCGTACGGGTAGACTCGCGGAGAGAGATCGCGCGGAGCTGCTCCGATTAGGGCCGCGGCTAGAGCGGAAGAGAGCGCGGGCCGCCGGCGCACAGCTCATTAAGCCGCGGGGTTCGCGTCGCGAGACACGAGGGTGGGGGTGGCACTGCGATTGACCATTGCGTGATGAGTCAAGCACTGGTCAATCCCAGTCCCTGACACTCGTATGATCAGCCGCGACATACCGCCCGCCTCGTTGTCGAGTGGCAACGAAATTACCGTCGGAAATAAGAAAAGGTGAAGATTTGAAAGGGGGGTAACAGAGTTAGTTCAGCAGGTAAAGCTAGAAAAGACGCTTAGAATAGATTGTATAGGTATGAACAGTAGAAAGAAAAAGGAGACAATAACAAGTTTGTGTTGAAGGCCTGATATTAGTTCTTGACGACTTCACAGTTGTCCTGTACCGCCCGCCGTGAGTGGATTGGATGCTGCACTGGCAGCTGACTCCGAGGATGAAGTTGATTCCACCTTTAGGTCGGGGTCGGTGTCAATTGGAAGTCGAATAACCTTTACCAAGGGTCGCTGAAGGGTAGTGGTGGCGGTGCGCAGCGTTAAGATTCGTGTTAAGCCGTCAGGGCCCGGATGAAGCTTAGCAACACGTGCTAGCGCCCACTTCGTTGGCGGCTGTAACTCATCAGTCAGAAGCACGAGATCGCCCTCGTGAACCTCGGCGGTCGGTTTTAGCCACTTCTGACGTTGTTGAAGGAGGCGTACAACTTCTGCCTGCCACCGTTTCCAAAAGTGGTTCCGCATCGTCGTCGTCCATTTGAACCGTGGTGTACCTGTAACAGAAATATCTTCAAAGGGCTCTGGTGGTGACGTCAGCGCGGTGCCGATGAGAAAGTGCCCAGGCGTCAGTGCGGCGATGTCTTCTGGGTCGTTGCTGAGTGGTGCCAAAGGCCTCGAATTGAGGCAGGCCTCGATCTGCGTGGCGAGCGTTGAGAACTCTTCGTAGGTGAGCTTGGCCTCTCCGATGACACGGCGTAGATGGTGCTTGAAGGCCTTCACCCCTCCCTCCCAGAGACCGCCAAAGTGAGGCGCTCGTGGTGGGATGAACCGCCAGCTGACCCGATCCTTAGCGACAGCTTCGCTGACCTCTTGACTGAATTTGGTTGTAGCTTTAAAAAGCCTTTGCAGCTCGGCGTGTGCTCCTTGGAAATTGGTTCCGTTGTCGCTGTAGACGATGCTGCAGAGTCCGCGTCGGGATGTGAATCTCTTAAAGGCGGCGAGAAACATTTGCGACGTGTAGTCCGACACCACTTCGATGTGCACTGCTCTTGTTACCATGCACACGAAGATGGCCACGTAGCCCTTGTAGGCCTTTTGACCACGCCCTTTCGAAGTGCGAATCAGGAACGGGCCGGCGTAGTCAAGTCCAGTGGTTGCAAAGGGTCGCGCTGGAGTCACTCGGACGGCAGGCAGCGGGGCCATTTGCTGTATCTGCGGTTGACCTCTGAATCGAGTGCACCTCACGCACTGCCGAACAACCTTCCTTATTAAATTGCGAGAGCGCACCAGCCAGTAGGTTCGGATCAGGTAGCTCGCGACGAGCTGCGGTCCGCCGTGTAGAGTGCGGTTGTGTGCGTCACGAATGAGCAGCTCGGCGGCGCGGCTGCTGCAAGGCACGACGATGGGGTGCTTTTCCGTATCAGGTAGCATTGTCTGTTGCAGACGCCCTCCGACGCGTATGAGGCCGTGTTCATCGAGAAAGGGCGCGAGTCGCTTCAGCGGGCTGGCTCTTGAGACCAGGCGATGACCCTGTAAGCGTTCGACGTCGACAGCGTAGTTCTCTCTCTGGACCGCAGAGATGAGGGCTCGTTCAGCACGTTGCAGCTCAGATGCGGAAGGTGCGCCGATTCCCGCAGCTCGCCGATGTCGGGCTGGCCATCTCAGTGCGTAGGCGATTGCTCTAATCGCTGTGTGGATGCGAGACACATTCCGCAGCCATTCCTCAATTGGCATTGCGTCCGTGCGGTTGAGAGGTGTCACGAAGGATGCGCAGCTCTTCCGCTCCTCGATGACTGTTGTGTGCGCGGGCTGAGATTTACTCCACTGTTTCCAGCGTGTCGTTAGCCATGTCGGCCCTTTCCACCATAGATGCTGCTCAGCCAGCTTGAGAGGCATCATGCCACGAGAGGCGAAGTCAGCTGGGTTTTCACCAGTCTTCACGTAGTTCCATGAGGCTCCCGGTAGGGTGGTAAGAGTCTCGCTCACGCGGTTCGCTACGAAGGTAGTCCATCTTGAAGGTGGGCTGCTGAGCCAAGCTAATGTGACTTGGGAGTCCGACCAGCAGTAGATCCCTGATGGCTGAGGTTTTAATGCCGTCAAGACCTTGTTTATGAGGCGAGCCAACAGTAGAGCCCCGCAGAGTTCCAGTCGCGGTATGCTAAGGGTCTTGATGGGAGCCACCTTGCTCTTCGCCGTCAGCAGCGTGGACATGACCCCTTCATGATCCGTTTTCGTCACTAAGTAGACTACCGCAGCGTAAGCGTGAAGAGACGCATCGGCGAATCCATGAATGTACCAACTTGAACTGGTATGCGTACCCATCCAGCGAGGAATGCGGATCAATTCGATGCTTGGTAGCTGCTCTCGAAGTGTATTCCATGATGAGAGAATTTGATCCGGGACGGCCTGATCCCAGTCTGTGCCGGCAATCCAAAGCTGCTGGATCAAGATTTTTCCAACGATGACGACTGGAGCGAGCCATCCCAAGGGGTCGTAGAGCCGAGCGATTTCCGATAGCATCACACGCTTCGTCACAGCGATGACCTCTGGCTGCAGTGTGACTCGATAGCAGAACGAGTCAGCTGCAGGGTTCCAGCGCAATCCGAGCGTAGTCACGACGTCATCTGCGCTGAATTCTCGGAGCTCTGTGTCCGCATGTGTCAGTTTGTTGAGTATCTCTGGGCGATTCGCCGACCATTTGTCCAGCTCCATGCCTGCCGACTTAAGTGTGTAGATAAGTTCGTCTCGGTCGTGAAGCGCATCCTCGAGATTGTCAGCTCCTGCCAGGATATCGTCCACATAAATATTGGAGCGGAGGATCTCAGCAGCGCGGGGATAGCGTGCGCTTTCATCCTCAGCGAGCTGCATTATGGTACGATTGGCCTGAAAGGGGGCGCAAGCTGTACCGTAGACCACCGTGCACAAACGGAGTACTCGTAGAGCCTTTTGTGGTGAATCTCTCCAGACGATGCGTAGCCAATCCTGGTCTCGCTCGTCCAGCTGGAATTGCCGGAACATTTTGACGATGTCTGCAGTGAAAACTATTGGATACATGCGCCAAAGTGTGATGACGTCTCCTATGTCAGCTTGTAGCTTCTGACCGACGTGCAGACAGTCGTTGAGGGAAATTCCGTTACTGGTGGGCTGTGAGGCGTTGAACACAACTCTTAACTTGCCTGATCCTTCCTGTTTAAGCACCGCGTGATGAGGCATATAGTAGCAGGCAGAACTGTCGAGCTCGCTGACAGGCACCTCCTCTCCATGGCGAAGCTCCTCTATCTCGCTGATGAAGCGAATGTAGGCGTGTTTAAGCGCAGGTTTAGACTGCAGGCGTCGCTCTACTTGAAGAAAACGGGCCTGAGCAGTCCGTAGCGACTCTCCTAATTCGACGTTGTCCTTGAATGGCAGACGTAGCACGTATCTGCCTGTTGCGTCACGGCGTTGAGTTTGGAGAAAGTGCGCCTCGCACTTCTGCTCCTCAGCAGACGGAGTTGACGTAGTCTTGACCTCTTCGATCTCCCAAAACCTCTTGACTAGGTCACTGGTGCTGGAGGTCATCGTGTGATGACTGTAGATGGTAGAAGCACTGCGGTTGGCGTCGTCAACGACTGGCCCAGTCAAAATCCATCCTAGAGAGGTCTGCTGAGCGATAGGCTGGCCGGTAGCACCCTTTCGTATGCCGGGAAGCAGCAGTGCAGGGTAGACATCAGCTCCCAGGATGCAATCAATGTGAGCTGGCTCGTAGAAGGCAGAATCAGCCAATTCCAAACCTTGAATGTGTGGCCAACTTCCTCCGCTGCACCTCTCCTTGGGTAGAATTGAGGTTAAGCTGCCAAATATCAGCGCTGTAAAACTCAATTCGAAATCAGAGTTCTGTGTAGAGCGAAGAATCACCTGAGTGGTGAATTTAGAAGTTATGCCGTTTCCTCCACCAACACCGCTGATGAAAATTGGAGATTTCCTCTTGTTTAAGTTGAGGGCTTGAACTACTCTCTCGGTGAGGAAAGAGCCTTCAGAGGCTGGATCAATTAAGACTCGCACAGAGAGAGAGGCTCCTTCAAAGGACTTTAAAATTACCCAAGCGGTGGCAAGAAGGGTTGTTCGCACCTGCTTGACGGGCTGAGATCTGAATTGCTCACTCACCTGAGTCGTATGAGAGGATACCTGAGACACTACAGGGTGTGCCGGAGCACTGGACTCCTGCTGCTTATCCGACGCAGTAATCCGGGAGGCATGAAGCAGTGAGTGGTGCTTCTCTTGGCATCCTGGAGTTGAACACCTTCCCTTGGAGGTACATTGAGCCACCATGTGTTTGGGGCTGAGGCAGTTGAAACACAGCTTGGCAGTTTCAACGTGTTCCCTCCTCATGGAGCCATCCAGCTGTAAATATGAAGGGCAATATCCCAGAAAATGAGGTCCACGACACATGCTGCATCCTCCTCTATTCTTTTGGCCTTTTCCACCTGTAGGGCCTCCTGTAGATGAGGTGTGGAAAGCAGAGACCGACTTGTCCGACTTTGCAGCATTCTTAGTTGACTGTGACTTGGGCTGGATCAGCTGTGTTTGAGCTGTTTCCAAGGAACGCGCTCTATTCTCTAGGAAGCCCACCAATTGCTGGTAGGTGGGGAAGCCTGCAGTGCCTTCCAAGGATTTTTCCCAATCCTCTCTGGTAGCAGGGTCCAGTCGAGAGGAGAGGATCTCCACAAACCAGTCGTCCCAATGCTCGACTGGCCGACCAAGAAATTTTAGAGCTCGTACTCCTTCCTCCAACTCATCCAGTAGTCGAGTCAGCTCCACTGACGACTTCTGACTTGCTGGGGACAGACTGAGGAGTCTAGACATCCTCGCAGACATTCTCACTCTGCAGTTGTCAAACCTTTTCTCCAAGCTAGCCCAAGCGACAGCAAAGTTGGCTCCAGTCACCTCCAGATTACCGAGACGCTTGGCTGCCGGGCCGTCCAAACATGACAGCAGGTACTGCAACTTCACCACAGGGGCGATCGAGGCTACATCCTTTACCATCGAGCTGAAGCGTTCCTTGAATGTGTCCCACTCGAGCTGCTTGCCACTGAAACGAGGTAAAACTAATGTGGGGAGACGAGACTGTGCTGCAGAACCGTCCTGCACTGTTCTTACAGCATCTACTGGGGGTCCATGGGTGGCAGGCAACTTTGCAGTGAGTCGCCTCTGCAGCTCAGCCTTGGCAAGGACAAAGGCCTCTTCGAACTGACTGAAGGCATCCCCTGTGAAGTATGGATCGTCTTCCAACCCCTTCGCGGTAGGATCCAGGTCCGAATGTCGATTGAGAACCTTGTTCCAGTAGGAGTCCAGCAAGTTCAAGCGTCCTTGTAGCACCTCCACGGTCTGGGCAGCGGCTGCAGTCTTGTCCGTGTTGGTGATGAAGTTGAGTATTAGATGCCCCTCTGACATCTGCTTTAAAAGACTCTTGTCTCCCATCGTTGATGCTAATTAGGCAGGATTTGGGAGGCAGAAGAAGCCTGCAATGCAGGTAGACAAGCCGGTGGCGTAGAAAAGCCGACAAGCAGAAAGTGAGGTTATGTTGACCTCGAACAGAGATGCTTGTTTTAGAGCACTCGTCGCGCTGCCGCGCTGCAGTAAATCAGCGCCTCTGCTGGCGACTTCGGAACCCGGTCGGCAGGACGCAGTAGATACGGCAGCGAGCGCGCGTCGGTAGGGCAGCCCGCTCTCCGTTTAACCTTGTTTTCTCAGCCGCAACCTTGACCTTGTGGTCGTTATCACGGCTAACTGAATTTTCGCCCGAATTGTACCAATGTTCCGCGAAACACAAGTCTGATTCAGGTTTCACTGCACAGCACTCACCCCTTCTCACAGCAGCCGATCCGGCTCGAAGGACCAAATGTTCGCGCGCTATGCTCGGTTCTGCCCAAGCGTAACTGGGCGGATAGAATCCGGGAGATTCGCGGGCGGCTTCGCAGAGAGAAGCAGATTCGGATCACACTGGATGAGGGTTTGAATTAACTGCACATCAAGTCACTTAAATTGTCTGATTTATTGCTGTTGCAATATGCATAAAATTACAATAATAAACACAGTGGGGTTAATAAGTAGGTAAAAGTTACAGCGCGACCACGCGCCGTCGGGTAGACTCGCGGAGAGAGATCGCGCGGAGCTGCTCCGATTAGGGCCGCGGCTAGAGCGGAAGAGAGCGCGGGCCGCCGGCGCACAGCTTATTAAGCCGCGGGGTTCGCGTCGCGAGACACGAGGGTGGGGGTGGCACTGCGATTGACCATTGCGTGATGAGTCAAGCACTGGTCAATCCCAGTCCCTGACACTCGTATGATCAGCCGCGACATTATCAAACCCAAAGGATTATAACGACGCAATCAATTTTCGGGTAATAGATTTCGCAGGACCATTTTCTAAATTTTTATTTCGATAATTTGGAAAATATTAGTGTATAGTTAGTTAATTGAACACCAAAAAATTATCACTGAGGAAGCATAAACCGATGCAATACCGTATGTAATAAAACATCGATGAATCGCGATTACCGGATTACGACAACATTGTTTGTAAGGCATAGCAGTAACCTCGTTTGGGCCAGAGCATTCACTCAATAATTTACGAAACGTTCGAGTTCAAACAGCAGGAACGTACCAAGGCGCTAATTAAACCTCGAAAAATGCATTTAATTTTTGTCACAGTTTGTCCAGTCTGTAGATTTATCAAACCCAAAGGATTATAACGACACCATCAATTTTCGGGTAATAGATTTCGCAGGACCATTTTCTAAATTTTAATTTTAATAATACGAAAACTATTAGTGTAGAATTACCCAATTAACTACCCGAAAGTTATCGCTGATAAAGCATAAACTGATTCAATACCGTATGTAATAAAACATCGATGTATGGTGAATACCTGATTCCGACGACATGGTTTGTAAGGCATTTCACTAACCCTTTCTGGGACAGAGCATTTACTCAATAATTTAAGAAACATTCGAGTTCAAACAGCAGGAACGTATCAAGGCGTGTATGGAACTCCAAAAAAGCATTTAATTTTTGTCGCACTTTGTCCATTCTGTAGATTTATCAAACCCAAAGGATTATAACGACACCATCAATTTTCGGGTAATAGATTTCGCAGGACCATTTTCTAAATTTTAATTTTAATAATACGGAAAGTATTAGTGTAGAATTACCTTAATTAACCTACCCGAAAATTATCGCTGATAAAGCATAAACTGATTCAATACCGTATGTAATAAAACATCGATGTATCGTGAATATCCTGATTACGACGACATTGTTTGTAAGGCATTTCACTAACCTCGTTCTGGGCCTAGAGCATTTACTCAATAATTTAAGAAACGTTTGAGTTCAAATAGCAGGAACGTACCTAAGCCGTGTATGGAACTCTAAAAAAGCATTTAATAGTTGCCGCAGTTTGACAATTCTGTAGATTTATCAAACCCAAAGGATTATAACGACACCATCAATTTTCGGGTAATAGATTTCGCAGGACCATTTTCTAAATTTTAATTTTGATAATACGGAAAGTATTAGTGTAGAATTACTTAATTAACCACCCGAAAATTATCGCTGATAAAGTATAAACTGATTCAATACCGCATGTAATAAAACATCGATGTATGGCGATTACCGGATTACGACGACATCGCTGGTAAGGCGTACCACTAACCTCGTTTGGGACAGAGCATTTACTCAATAATTTACGAAACGTTCGAGTTCAAACAGCAGGAACGTACCAAGGCGCTAATTAAACTTCGAAAAAAGCATTTAATTTTTGTCGCAGTTTGTCCAGTCTGTAGATTTATCAAACCCAAAGGATTATAACGACACCATCAATTTTCGGGTAAAAGATTTCGCAGGACCATTTTCTAAATTTTAATTTTAATAATACGGAAAGTATTAGTGTAGAATTATTCAATTAACTACCCGAAAATTATCGCTGATAATGCATAAACTGATTCAATACCGTATGTAATAAAACATCGATGTATGGTGAATATCTGATTACGACGACATTGTTTGTAAGGCATTTCACTAACCCATTCTGGGCTAGAGCATTTACTCAATAATTTAAGAAACGTTTGAGTTCAAATAGCTGGAACGTACTAAGCCGTGTATGGAACTCTAAAAAAGCATTTAATAGTTGCCGCAGTTTGACAATTCTGTAGATTTATCAAACCCAAAGGATTATAACGACACCATCAATTTTCGGGTAAAAGATTTCGCAGGACCATTTTCTAAATTTTAATTTTAATAATACGGAAACTATTAGTGTAGAATTACCCAATTAACTACCCGAAAATTATCGCTGATAAAGCATAAACTGATTCAATAACGTATGTAATAAAACATCGATGTATGGTGAATACCTGATTACGACGACATTGTTTGTAAGGCATAGCAGTAACCTCGTTTGGGTCAGAGCATTCACTCAATAATTTACGAAACGTTTGAAGTCAAACAGCAGGAACGCACCAAGGCGTGTATGGAACTCCAAAAAGCATTTGATTGTTGTCACTGTTTGACCATTTTGTAAATTTATCAAACCCAAAGGATTATAACGACACCATCAATTTTCGGGTAAAAGATTTCGCAGGACCATTTTCTAAATTTTAATTTTAATAATACGGAAAGTATTAGTGTAGAATTACTTAATTAACCACCCGAAAATTATCGCTGATAAAGTATAAACTGATTCAATACCGTATGTAATAAAACATCGATGTATGGCGATTACCGGATTACGACGACATCGCTGGTAAGGCGTACCACTAACCTCGTTTGGGCCAGAGCATTTACTCAATAATTTACGAAACGTTCGAGTTCAAACAGCAGGAACGTACCAAGGCGCTAATTAAACTTCGAAAAAAGCATTTAATATTTGTCGCAGTTTGTCCATTCTGTAGATTTATCAAACCCAAAGGATTATAACGACACCATCAATTTTCGGGTAAAAGATTTCGCAGGACCATTTTCTAAATTTTAATTTTAATAATACGGAAAGTATTAGTGTAGAATTACTTCAATTAACCTACCCGAAAATTATCGCTGATAATGCATAAACTGATTCAATACCGTATGTAATAAAACATCGATGTATGGTGAATATCTGATTACGACGACATTGTTTGTAAGGCATTTCACTAACCCATTCTGGGCTAGAGCATTTACTCAATAATTTAAGAAACGTTTGAGTTCAAATAGCTGGAACGTACTAAGCCGTGTATGGAACTCTAAAAAAGCATTTAATAGTTGCCGCAGTTTGACAATTCTGTAGATTTATCAAACCCAAAGGATTATAACGACACCATCAATTTTCGGGTAAAAGATTTCGCAGGACCATTTTCTAAATTTTAATTTTAATAATACGGAAACTATTAGTGTAGAATTACCCAATTAACTACCCGAAAATTATCGCTGATAAAGCATAAACTGATTCAATAACGTATGTAATAAAACATCGATGTATGGTGAATACCTGATTACGACGACATTGTTTGTAAGGCATAGCAGTAACCTCGTTTGGGTCAGAGCATTCACTCAATAATTTACGAAACGTTTGAAGTCAAACAGCAGGAACGCACCAAGGCGTGTATGGAACTCCAAAAAGCATTTGATTGTTGTCACTGTTTGACCATTTTGTAAATTTATCAAATCCAAAGGATTATAACGACACCATCAATATTCGCGTGATAGATTTCGCAGGACCATTTTTTAAATTTTAATTTAGATAATTCGGAAACTATTAGTGTAGAATTACTTAATTAAACACCAAAAAATTATCACTGAGGAAGCATAAACCGATGCAATACCGTATGTAATAAAACATCGATGAATCGCGATTACCGGATTACGACAACATTGTTTGTAAGGCATAGCAGTAACCTCGTTTGGGCCAGAGCATACACTCAATAATTTACGAAACGTTCGAGTTCAAACAGCAGGAACGTACCAAGGCGCTAATTAAACTTCGAAAAAAGCATTTAATTTTTGTCGCAGTTTGTCCAGTCTGTAGATTTATCAAACCCATAGGATTATAACGACACCATCAATTTTCGGTTAATAGATTTCGCTGGACCATTATCTAAATTTTAATTTTAATAATACGGAAACTATTAGTGTAGAATTACCCAATTAACTACCCGAAAATTATCGCTGATAAAGCATAAACTGATTGAATACCGTATGTAATAAAACATCGATGTATGGTGAATACCTGATTACGACGACATTGTTTGTAAGGCATAGCAGTAACCTCCTTTGGGTCAGAGCATTCACTCAATAATTTACGAAACGTTTGAAGTCAAACAGCAGGAACGCACCAAGGCGTGTATGGAACTCCAAAAAGCATTTGATTGTTGTCACTGTTTGACCATTTTGTAAATTTATCAAACCGAAAGGATTATAACGACACCATCAATATTCGGGTGATAGATTTCGCAGGACCATTTTTTAAATTTTAATTTAGATAATACGGAAACTATTAGTGTAGAATTACTTAATTAAACACCCGAAAATTATCGCTGATAAAGCATAAACTTGTTCAATACCGTATGTAATAAAACATCGATGTGTGGTGAATACCTGGTTACGACAACATTGTTTGTAAGGCATATCAGTAACCTCGTTTGGGCCAGAGCATTCACTCAATAATTTACGAAACGTTCGAGTTCAAACAGCAGGAACGTACCAAGGCGCTAATTAAACCTTGAAAAAAGCATTTAATTTTTGTCGCAGTTTGTCCAGTCTGTAGATTTATCAAACCCAAAGGATTATAACGACACCATCAATTTTCGGGTAATAGATTTCGCAGGACCATTTTCTAAATTTTAATTTTAATAATACGGAAACTATTAGTGTAGAATTACCCAATTAACTACCCGAAAATTATCGCTGCTAAAGCATAAACTGATTCAATACCGTATGTAATAAAACATCGATGTATGGTGAATACCTGATTACGACGACATTGTTTGTAAGGCATAGCAGTAACCTCGTTTGGGCCAGAGCATTCACTCAATAATTTACGAAACGTTTGAAGTCAAAAAGCAGGAACTGCACCAAGGCGTGTATGGAACTCCAAAAAGCATTTAATTGTTGTCACTGTTTGACCATTCTGTAAATTTATCAAACCCAAAGGATTATAACGACAGCATCAGTTTCCGGAAATAGATTTATGTATTATTTCGAGTTAAAACTTTAGGTAACTGAAGACATGGAAAGAACACATATTTTAGGCATAATTAGTCTTCTGTTTTATTATTTAATAGTTGAGGGATTTATGTTTAAATTTAATTGTCTATATTATCGTGTATGACGCGGCTTACCATAGCACGATGCTACATGTTTATTTAATGTTTCTTTAGAAAATCTTCCACCGCAGTGCTCACATGGTACTTTGACCGTTATAATGCCCTTTCTTGCAGTTTTTACAGGTGTAATTACTCCACTTCGCTGTTCTAGATATTTATATCCTTTGTTCCTTATATAATTTAATATCGCATTTCTTTTTGCTTTGTCTGCATGGAGATAATCTTGTACCAATGGTTTGTTTTTATGTATTTTTAAATGCCTTGCAAACTGTGATTGCCTTGTATGGCAACACATACAAAAAGGCCTTCTCTTAAGTGGTTCCTCAGCTGCAATCGAACATTGTAATTATTAAAATTTGGTATACTTCTATTGCTGATTCTTCGAAGACTACAGAATAGTTCATAAGACTAGCACAGAATTACCATCAAGTACTTATCAACTAATTTCAAAAAACTCAAATTTTTAATTCATAAATTATTTATTATTATTTATTATGTATTATTCGTTTTTTCTCATGGAAAACTCAAGGAAAGTTAATACTTTCTCAAAGGAAAACAAATGGACGGGTTCTATAAATATTATATCTGACTTTTAAATGACAAAAATTAGTTTAATAGTTATAAATCTAGCAAAATGAAAATTTTAATGTAAATATTGCCGAAGAATGAATGAATTCGATTTAATAAATGTGAGAGTGAAGTATACTAAAATTCAAATAGGTAGTTTAAATTAATTTGATAGTATTATGGGACTGCTAATGACATGAAATATAGGCAAGTATATTCAGTAGATTAAAGATAGTTTATAATTATTAATGCAGATTATTTCTTTCCAGAAAATATTCGCAAGCTCAAGCAAATTAGTTGACCTTTGGTGCTTGAAAACGAAACTGCTCAAAGTTGTACCAAAACAACTACGGACGGTCAAATATGCAAAGACAATGAATTTTTACATATTCATTCTTGAAACTTAAAATCAATTAATTATTATGTATAAAAATAAAAAGTTAATTCGTGAAAATTTATCTGAATAAAAAACTGATTGTGCAATATAAATCAGTGATTTCTCTAACTTACAGCGTGCCTGATAGAATCAATGCAACTATGATTAATATTATCGTAAAATAATTATTTTATTAACGGAAAAATCACAAAGATTCCATGTATTCAACATTTCTATCTCGGATCACGTAGGAATGATGTAACTTTGGGCAGGAACGTCAGTGCCTTCTCGCAGGATATGTACCTGGTAACTGTACAAAAAATACTTACCAATAATTGATTGAGATTTTCCGCTACTTATTATTTTTACATCTAAAAACAATCGTTGTCAGAATATTTTTTCGTTTAAAATACAGCATTACATTAATATTCTATTGGCTACCGAAAAGAAAAGCGTACGGAGTCAAATAATCAAGATTTGCAGATGCAAAAATATTCAGGCACAAAGAATAATAAGCAATGTCGTCTTAATCCGTCATTTGGAAACAAGACCATATTGAACTGGGGATGAAACCTAATCAGTAGTAATCAATTAACAATTTTGCTTTAGTTGATGTGTTAATACAGCTTTTAAATGAGCCTGAAGTATTCACTCTCATATATTGTGACTATTTGCTTGGGTGCAGTCGTAGATTGTTAATGGGGTCGCCGTAATCCTTTTGCGCTGCTTACTATTGTTGCATCTGTACAAAAATCGTTAACAGAATAATTTTTTGTTGGCAATACTGCCGAGTTTTATATTAAATGTTCTACTGAAAAGCAAATCGAACAGAATCTTATAATGAAGATGTGCAACGAAAAAGTATTCAGGTACTAAGCATAATAAGCAATGTCGTCGTAATCCGTCGTTCGGAAAGGAGAACATGTTGAACTGAGGATGAAACTTAATAAATAGTAATCGATATAACCAATTCCCAATTTTGCTTAGGTGTACGCATTAATGCTGCCTTGAAATGAGCCTGAAGTATTCACACTCATATATTGGATCTAAACGTTTGGGTGCAGCATTCGAATTTTAAGGGTGGCGCCGTAATCTTTTTCCGCTACTTATTATTTTTACATCTAAAAACAATCGTTGTTAGAAATTTTTTTCGTTTAAAATACAGCATTACATTAATATTCTATTGGCTGCCGAAAAGAAAGGCGAACGGTGTCAAATAATCAAGATTGGAAGATGAAAAAATATTCAGGCACTAAGAATAATACGCAATGTTGTCGTAAACCGTCAACGGGAACATAGTAATTATTGAACTGCGGATGAAACCTAATCAGTAGTAATCAAATAACAATTTTGCTTTAGTTGATGTGTTAATACAGCTTTTAAATGAGCCTGAAGGATTCACTCTCATATATTGGGTCTAATTGCTTGGGTGCAGTCGTAGATTGTTAAGGGGGTCGCCGTAATCCTTTTGCGCTGCTTATTAATGTTGCATCTGAACAAAAATTGTTAACAGAATTTTTTTTTGTTGACAACACTGCCGAGTTTTATATTAAATTTTCTACTGAAACGTAAATCGAACAGAATCTAATAAGGGGAGCAACGAAAAAGTATTCAGGCACTAAGAATAATAAGCAATGTCGTCGGAATCTGTCGTTCCGAAACAAGTACATGTTGAACTGGGGATGAAACGTAATCAATAGAAATCTATAATATCAATGCCCAATTTTGCCTAGGCTTGTGTGTTAATACGGCCTTGAAATGAGCCTGAACGATTCACTCTCATATATTGGGTCTAATTGCTTGGGTGCAGTCGTAGAATGTTAAGAGGGTCGCCGTAATCCTTTTCCGCTACTTACTATTTTTACATCTAAAAACAATCTTTATCAGAATAATTTTTCAGTTAAAATACAGCATTATTTTAATATTCTATTGGCTACCGAAAAGAAAAGCGTACGGAGTCAAATATTCAATATTTGCAGATGCAAAAATATTCAGGCACAACGAATAATAAGCAATGTCGTCTTAATCCGTCATTTGGAAACAAGACCATACTGAAATGAGGATGAAACCTAATCAATAATAATCTATAATATCAATGCCCAATTTTGTTTAGGTTTGTGCGTTAATACTGCCTTGAATTGAGCCTGAAGTATTCACTCTCATATATTGGGACTAATTGCTTGGGTGCAGTTGTAGAATGTTAAGGGGGGTCGCCGTAATCCCTTGGCGCTGCTTACTGTTGTTGCATCTGAACAAAAATCGTTAACAGAATAATTTTTTATTGGCAATACTGCCGAGTTTTATATTAAATTTTCTACTGAAAAGCAAATTGAACGGAATCTAATAATGAAGATTTGCAGATGAAAAAATATTCAGGCAATATGAATAATAAGCAATGTCCTCGTAATCCGTCATTTGGAAACAAGGACATATTGACCTGCGGACAAGATTTAATCAATTGTAATTATCAATTTCTAATTGTCCCGTATTGTATAATTTAATGCAGTCATAAATGGGTCTGTTTTATTCCCTCTCATGTTTGGAGACTTATAGCGTGAACTGTAGATTTCGAGGTTTTATGGGGTCGCCGTAATTCCTTTGCCATATACCTTGCCATATTATAATAAGACTTGGACTATATAAATAAAGCAAATCTTTTCGTTTACACTACTTTGTCCGTTTATATTAATCAAATCTAATGTTTAGCATTTGCTGATGAGCAAATACTTAGTTTCAGTCCTTAATAGGGATTGTCGCCCTTTTCCATTAACCGAAACCAAGTATAGCTGGAATGTTAATTTCTTGTAAGCTATAATGATTAATTATTGCATTAAATTCATTCTTTTTACATAAAATAGTACTTGCGGGATATTCTGAGAATATTATTTATTTGGCTCCTCAAACTGCTCTTTAAGTATATGGGCACTTTGGAGAGCTCTCCAAACTGACCTATACGGGTATGGCACTTTGGAGAGCTCTCCAAAGTACCTCAAATCTCCCCAAAGTGCTCGATAGCGTCAAAAAATCTCCTCAAAGGGCCACTATGGCATACATATATATATATATATATATATAAGGATGTAATTAGATATAAGGAAAAATAAAGTGAAAGATATTAATACAAAAATAAATCTTTTTGCGTATTTTCGCGACGACGAGGTTTCCCCTCAGGCAACGAGGACGCCGATCGACGGCACGCAATCGCGCCGTTAATTTATGTTATTTTATTATTAACGCGGCAAACGTTTTCGGCACACCGGCTGCCACAGACCGTCAGCAGGAGGCGACTCCCCGGTGCCGTCGCTGACCAGAGTCCGACGGGCCGCCCGAGGTCGACGTCCGACCGATGCTACGAGTCAGCTGATAGCCCAGCGTCCTAACCTCAACCAACGCACAAGGCCATGAAGACTCGGAGCGCCGGCGAGCAGCGAAGATGCGGCAAGCACGTTTCGCCCACCGAGCGCGACACGTGTTAGAATGAGACAGCGCAAGAGGCGCGCGTGCGCCCCGAGAGAAGATGCCGCTTGAGCTCGCCAAGCTCGACTGTAGGCAAGGTCATATATAGGGCCCGCGCATCCATCCGCGCGATAAAAAGCGATCGGCGCATGCTACGTGCATCGCCATTTTGCGAGTCTCTGCGTTATCTCGGCGCCTCCACCATCGAGTTAACCGCTCGTGGGCCGCCCGGAATAGAAGGCGCGTGCGTCGCGACTCGATTATCCTGCAGGGCAATTCTAGGCGCAATAATTATGTACTCGCGCGATACCTCACGTTCTCTTTGGCTAATTAGACCAATTAAAAAGAGACAGTTAATTGCGTAACATGCGATCGAGTGAGAGGGCAAGAGACGCCAGCCCTCCGTGCATGATCGCCATGTTGCAGTGGACACTCGTCGCCTGGATCGCTCATCGAGCACACCTTAGTCCCGAAGCTCTCATTTTATTTTGTCGTTGGTGAAGTCAGTCGAGATGAGTCAAGTCGAGTCGTGTCACGTAAGTCGAGGTTGTCGTTGAGTCGTCCCACATAGCATGAAAGATTTTTAAAAAATTTCACAAAATGATTTTAATAAAATTTTGCATAAATCTTGCTTTAACATTTATAAAAACTAAAAAATACCTTCAAGAAAAGATTTCAAAATAGATTACAAAAACCTTGCAAAAAGATGACCTAAAGTATTATTTATAAGCAACTAAATACATTGCAAAAAATATTGCCACAATCTCTACGCAAACTTTCTTGTAATATTTCATAAAATCCCGTAGTAACCCTTTGAGAATCCTTTCGCGTAAGATTTTGACAATGATTATAAAAGATTCTTCTGAAAATATTTTACAAACTTGCAGAGAATAATGTTACAACCTTTTCGTAAACTTGCATGTATTATTTCAGAAAACGTCGTATTAATGCTTTGAGAATTCGTTCGGCCTAGCGAGAATTTTAAAACGTAAAAAAATGTAATAAATAGTAATAATTTGATGGAAAAATGTTCTTTTATAACATAAAAGTGTACTTTTATGTTGGATTTCGTTCACTTTTTACATTTTCTCACACTTATTTATGTTATTGCGAATAATGCTATTTGATAGCATTTACTTACATTATTTTGCATAAATTTACATTTGATTATTTTTTAACAGAAATACTAAATTTAAGAATTGTTTTATAATTTCTTACATTTTTTTTATAATGTCATACGTCCAGTTATATGATCTTACATTAAGTAACATTTTCGTACGCCTTTACTACCTTTATTACGTTTAATAACTTAATGTTATATTTTTTTACGTTATTTTAACATATATTTTTAAAAAGAATAATTTATTATTAAACAAGAAACAAGTAATGATTTGTCCGACTTAATTAAATTTAAAACGATTTATTTAAATGAAATTAATATACAGACTTTGGCAAAACTAATTTATAAATAATTATGCTTATTTAATCATTAATTATTGTAGGGTAAGTAGATGAACGTATGCGGCTTCCTGATATACGATAGTAATTGTTATGTTTGTCAAGTGAATAACATACTGGAATTTAAACTTTTTGGATCGGATTAAAATCCCCTCTAGAGCTTTTTTTAAAAATTACTTTTTTTTAATTAATTAAGTATTATTATTGTTTTACATTAAAAGAGAGACTTTAATGATTTTCCAAATTAATATTTTTTTTCCACATAGCATTACTATTTAAATAATAATAATTAAACGCTATTATAAATATCTTATAATATGTAGTACTACTCGCTACCATCGATATCAGGAACGCATTTAATTCCGCTGCGTGGAAAAATATGATGAGTCCGCTAAGGGGGAAGTACCATGCTCCATCCTATCTACTTAGAATAATGGAAGACTATCTCAAAGATAGACAGCTTCTGTATGAAACCAAGGATGGTTTTAGGTCTAAAAAGGTAACCGCCGGGGCTGCCCAAGGATCAATCCTGGGTCCAGAGTTGTGGAACATATCGTACGACGATATCCTGAGGCTCGAGCTGCCTGATGGATGTTACTTGATTGGCTATGCCGACGATGTAGCGATCGTCATTTTAGGAAGAACCAAGGAAGAAATACAGTGGAAGTTATCGAGCATAATGCGGATTCTCAGAAGATGGTTGGATGACCACGGCTTAGATCTAGCAGCGGAAAAGACCGAGCTCATCTTCCTCACTAAGAAGCACAAGACTACCTTCAACAACAGAGATATGGGGGAAGGTACCGCAAAAGGAATTTTATCGCACAAGAATAGCTAGAGTGCAACGCAGGGCTGCTCTGAGAATTTGCAGTGCATACCGCACGGTTTCAGAACCCGCGGTACTAGCTATCGCGGGAGTCATTCCGATAGACTTGCTGGCGTTGGAACGGAAAATGATCTACGAGAGAAGGCGCGACGCAGAACAGATCGGCCAAGCCATCGATAGAGCTAAACTAGCTGAAGAAGAAAGGACTACAACCACTGACCAGTGGCAACGGAGGTACGACGGGGACCGCCGAGGCAGATGGACCGCACGCCTATTGCCAAAACTTAAAGTTTGGATAGAAAGGAACCACGGGGAGGTAAATTATTATCTGACCCAACTGCTGTCGGGACATGGATACTTCCGATCCTACCTGTACAAGCAAGGAAAGGTAGCAAGCCCCAACTGCCTCGGCTGCGGACAAGGTGATGATAGTGCGGAACACACTTTCTTCACGTGCGAACTGTGGCGAGCAGAACGACTACTAGACTACTAGAGGACAAGATTGGACAATTCACCCCCGATAATATCGTGGAGGTGATGATAAAGAACGACGAAAACTGGAACACCGTAACCAAATATGTGGAAACGGTACTACGGACCAAGAAGAGACGCGGATTGACCGATTAGAACACTATAGACCAGCAATCTCGACGTGTCACAGAAGAGACAAAGAAAGAAGAAAGAAGAGAATTCCCGTGGAGATATTAGAAAGAGGTACAGAAAGGAGTAATCGTGTAACCAACGAAGAAACGACCACTTTGAGTAATGCGAAAGCGGGTCCAAAGCGGTAAGCTAATAAATGAGGTCTAGTAAAAAGAGGTAGGGTTTTAGTGGGTCATATGGACAGGGTACAGCCCCACACACCGGTGAGCTTCGCATGGCCACCTAAGGTGCGACTGCGCATTTTCCCCCTCTTCGGAAAAAAAAAAAAAAAAATCTTATGTACGTAATCACTTTTTTCATAAATCTTATATTTTACTCAAGGATAATAATCGTTCATTGCAAATAAATCTAATGCAAGAATCCTAATATCCACGAGTGCACTATACGATTTTATTTATATGGGCAAATCCACGGAACCTTTGATTTTTGAACAAAATAGAATGTAATAATTTATTTAGAAGCACACTTCTAAAACCTGTTCATACATATTTCTTGTACCTTATACGTGAAATATATGTTCGCGTTACTCATTTTCAATTACCCCTCAAAAACTTATACCATAAAATCGAAAAAATCAAAAAATCGTTTTTTTTAAAGGGACCTCGTATTGAGATTTCAACGTCTTCTTAATTACAATGTGGAAACTTTTCTTTTTTATACGTTGAAGAATATCAAATAGAACACCCAGAAAGCCCCCTTAACCGCGACACTTTATTTTTTCAAAAATCCACCTTTGCCACGCTTTTTTAAACGCTAGAGTGAACGAAAATCATTTTATAAGGACTCTTTTTCTTCGTTATGGTCTTGACTACTGTTCGAGCGAAGCCGAATTTTGAAAAATTTATTTGGTCATGTTTAAAAATGACTTTTTCAAAAAAATGAAGAAAAAAAAATTTTCAATTTAAAAAAACTTATATAAAAATCCAATTATAAAAAAATATATAATCTTTTTTCTGCCTATTCTTGAAGAAATTAAATTATTAAGATATTAATTGAATTATTGAAGAAACTGTTTAGAAATATATACATTAACTATACAAATGTATAACAAAAGAACTATAAAAATATATGATGTAGGTGATATTTTAAAAACTTTGGAAAACGGTAACAAAAATTTTATTAAATCATATTCACAAATGTAACAAGAAACTATTGGTATAATGTGCTTATACCTGTCAATCGGTACATAACAAATAACAATTATCTTAATCAGTATTGTATAAAACTTACAATAATGACAAAATTATAATCACATCTTATCACTTTCATTTACGCAAAGAGTGTGTTCAAGCTAGATTTTTATTTTTCTTCGTTCTTGCCTTTTTTTTATTTACATCACTGCTAGTTTTATCTACATGATTGCTAGTTTTATTTGCATGATTATTTTTGTTTTTGCCTTTTCGTTTGGTTTTTTTAGAGTCTTCTGTGATAGGTTTTGAAAGAACTTTATGGTTAATTTTTTTCTTTTTGCTAACGGATTTTTCCTCAGTGTCATTAATGGATCGTTTTCGACCTCCAGAATTCATAAAGGTGCAACTGTTTGGTTGTAATTGAAAGTGTATACAAGATGGCTGATTTAATTTATTAACTACGCAGTAAGAGCATGATTATTCATTTAAAAATAATTTGTTCATGTCGGACTTCGACCAAGTTACTTGAAAAATCTTTTTTGTATTAGGTGCTGCCTTTAACGAATCAGGAATCTTAGCATCAATTTTTTCAATATCAGACTTCAAAATTAAAAATGCATGAATCTTAGAGCTACTAGAATTTATAGTCCGGACCAGATCTTCAGCACTAGTAATGTCCGAACCTTGCGCCACTACTCGGTCACATACTCCTTTGACAGAACCACCAGTTCTGTTGTTCCTTTGACAGAACCACCAGTTCATTGTCACCTGGGGATGACAAACTCCAAGTAGCGTCAGTCAAGTGTTCATTTCGGCAATATTCTTTAAACAAATAGAAGTTTGTCTTGTTCTTGTACTGCGTCGATGGTCCATCACTTTGAATATGTACTGTTGTCAAATCAGGTACATTATCTTTGATTAATTTGAAAACTGGATCTAGATGCGCCCATACTGCTGCAGCATCATGTCGAAGACATTCGGATGCAGAACAAAAAGATTTACAAACAAGGTTGAATGATGAGTCTCTATAGTAAAACGCTCCAGTATGCAATGATAGCTGCTTCTTAGATGCACCAAAGTGTGCACTCTGAATTTCTTCATGACATTTACAGATATAGTTTTCAGAAAAATCAATATACATCAACACTTCACCTTTTTTTAAGCCTTCTTTGATACAATCAGTTGCCTTATGCTGATGATACGTTATGTACACATGTTTGAAAAATTCTGGTATTTGAGAATTGACTTCTGAAATTAATTCATTCATTGTGCAATCAACTTTGACTTTCGACGTAATCTTAACTTTGTAAATAAGTCCTTTTGCGCCAGGCCTGCTAACTTCCTCTGTTAACCATTTATAATAAGATGTAGGTTCTTGACTAGATTTAGAGTGTACTTTTTTATCATCACATTTTTCACACTCTCCAAAAAAACATTCCTTGCTAAACATAGAGCAAACTCGCGATTTTACAAACGAAGTAACAGAAATACTGGGTAACATTTTCAATTGAAATAATTTTCTAACTAATAGACCCATATTAGCATGAGGTTTGCAAAGGCAAGTGTCTCTACCAGTCAATTTTTTTTGTACAATCCAAAAAGGTCTAACAGCAAAAAATGATGAACGAGAAATTTTTATTTTTTCCTCTTCTTTAAATTTGAGATATAAGTTATTGATAGAATCACAAAAGTACCGCTTTCTTTTTGTTATACCATTTTTTGTAATTGTATCCTTGACCCCTGGAGCCATTGAAGAATTTTCATCTTTTTCCAAGAAATTTTGAACTTTTTCAACAATTTTATCTTTGTATAATTTCTTTTTTGTGTTAAGCCTTTTAAATTTAATATTTTCAGAATTTTCATACTTTTTTAACAAATAATTAGATACAAAAGTAAATTTACGCATTCTTCTATACTTTTTCACTACTTTACCAGCTAAACATTGATTAAATACAGACCTTTCTTTTTCATTTTTAAGCGACAGCTGTTTATCGCGAATTTGTTTTTTCAAAACTTCAAATTGCACTAAATTTTTATGTACTTCATTACGACTGCCTCTTTCTATTTTCTTTACATTGTCCAAAATTTCATCAGATTCAGCATTCTTATGTAAAAGTCGATAATACTTCTTTTTCCATTTGCCAATAAGCCTATTTTTCCTTTTAATTTCAGTTTCCAACACCTTTATTTTTCGACGAAATTTGGCTTCTCGTTTTCTAACGGTATTTAATTTCTTTTGTTGCTTTGAAACTACATCAACATGCTTCTCAAGAACTCTTTCACTGCCTAAATTTTGTGTGTTTCCGAACGTATCATTGGGCATGCTTTTATTTTGGTTCAAGTCAGCATCTGTATTCGTCTCGTTCTCTATCCCGCTACTAGTTGTAGTAATAGAAAATGTTCTTACAATTTGTTTGTTTTTCTTTGATGTTGGTGTATTTTTCGTCTGGCGTGTAGTTGCAGCCTGAGTGGTAGTCCTGCTTCTCAGTGAATAATTTGATTTTTCATAAGAAATTGTTGTTGGTTCGCAGCTGGAAATTGCAAAAAAATACTTACAGAACTTCATTAATGATCTCTGGTTGCTTTTGTTTTCGTTGCTTGTTATACTGTGCCTTTAACTTTAAATCAAGTAATCTATTTTCGGCATCTTTTTGTCGCTGTTCTCTAACTTTCTGACGTTTCAGGAGCAATTTCGCTTCTCTCTCGTCACAATCTGTTGAATACAAAAAATTAATCAAAGTAAAATGTTTTTAGTATTATGCATACAACGCAGATCGGATTTTTAACATATTTGAGAATTTATATAATATAAAACGACTTACTCATTTTCTTATTTTCAAGGTGTGATCATTTCTTCCGAAGTTACTTGTGCCAAGCATGATGGCTAAACAACAAATGCTCACGAGAAAGACAAATATAACATATGCATGTAAACATAACACATGTCGATCAAAGCAATGATTTGTGAAAATTTCGATTTTTTTCTTAACTTCAGACTATTTCGTAACACTCGCGGTCATAATTAATCATTTTTTACGTCATTGCAACATTGTAAATATTTTTTTTTATTAGTAATATGTTGAAATTCACGATCTACATAATAATCTTCATATCTCATTAAAAACTCACATTTTTGTTTATTATCAAAAGCTTCGTAAAGTGGGAAGTATTAAAATTGTGAAGTGAGGATTTTGATAACACACTTCTACAATGAAGCTTTTCAAATTACAAAATGTTTCAATAAGTTAAATTTAAAATTGGAGCTGTGCCTACAAAAAAACACGAATTTTTAAAAAAGTTACGCAAGATATTTTTAAAAATTTTGACCCACAGCTTGACCATTTTTTATGGCACATCAATTTTGGAAAAGCAGTTTTGTTTCTTTTTTAACAAGGTATTAGAATGTCAAACCAAAATCTGAACTTTTCCATCCCTCAAAAAGTTATAAGCGAAAATTAAAACAAAAAGTCAATAACCCAAAATGGAGTGACACCACTTTCAAAATGTACCATGGCAAGACATTTACAGGCACATTATTATAACTACAATAACTTCAAAGTTCATGGTAAAAAGAATACTCTGTGAAATTTTCATAACGATTCGAGTCCCCCTCAAAAAGTTATGAGAGGAAAACGAAGCAAAAAAGCAAGAGTGACACTTGAAAAACACGTAATTTCCTAGTAATTCCATATTTTATATTCTTCCAGGTACGGCTAATTAATATTTAAACCCATAAATATGGTTTAGCTGACTACTTTAGTAATTAGAATGAAAGTTTATGTACCTTATGGGTACAAAAAAAAATTTTTTACACAGCAAAACTTCGAGTGACAAAAAAATCAAAGGTTCCGTGGATTTGCCCATATAACTCAGGGTAAATTCCTGATTTTTTCTACGCTGAAATGGGGAAAAGTACAAACGTTAAGCTGCGATATGTAAAAAAATATTTTTCTTAGCGTTTAATTATTATTATTAAAAAATTAAAAGTAAACTAAAAAAATTATGAAATTGTCAATATCCATATGAAATATAAATAATAGTTAATTATTAAAAAAGAGATTAATTAATTAGTAAAAGAGATTTATTAGAAAAAAGCTCTAGAAAGGATTTAAATCCGATCCAAACAACTAGAATTTCTGTACGTTATCCACTTGGCTACCATGATAATTAGTATTGTATAGTAGGAAGTTGCATATGTTCATTAAGTTATGCAACAATAATTATAGTTTAATAACAGATTATTAATTTTACTCAAATAATTTCCCTTGTAATTTTCTACAAAATTCGTTTTATTAATTAAAAAAAATAAATATTAGTAATAAGTCCCTAAATAATGATATAATGATATAATCTTATATTATAGTAAGAAGCTTGTGTACCGTGTGTCGTGTGTCGTGTGTCGTTTATCGTGTGTCGATCAGTAATTTCACGTCCATCCCGAATAACTTCGTGTTTAGGGGTAACTTTTTACTTTAACCCTTTTCACCCTTTTTACCCTATATATTATAAATTTAATATGTATATATTTAATAGATAAATAATAATTATAAGGGTTATTTTGATAGAATAAATTATGTATATTTTTACCTTTATTAATTTAAAAGATAGACTAAACTTAAGTTGTTAGACTCATTATCTAAAGATATAATTTTTTTTCTTTTAAAACATTTTTTTATTAACTATATATACATATAATAAAATCTATATATACATAAAGTATATTAAAAAGAAAATTCAAACTACTTGAATAATAGAAGAAAACCTTATTAATAATTTTAAATTAGTAACCCTTAACCCCATCATTGCACAATATAAAGAAAATAACAACATACATAATAAATTAAATGAATAAATAAATTCAATATTTAACCGAACTAAATTATACAAAAGAAATAAAGTACCAATTAATACATGCAATCCATGAAAACCTGTAGATATAAAAAAAATTGATCCGAAAACTGAATCTCTGATAGAAAAAGAATATTCACAATATTCCAAATATTGAAAAATAGAAAAAACTATTCCTAATAAAATAGTAAAACTTAATCTCATCAACCTCTCACATTTCATTCCCTTTAAAATACTATAATAACACCAAGTACTAGAAACTCCTGAAGATAATAAAATAACAGTATTTAATAAAGGAATTATATAAGGATTAAATATAATAATATTCTTCGGGGGTCATAAACCCCCAATTTCAACCCTAGGGGATAAAAATATGTGAAAATATTATCAAAAAATTTAAAAAAAAAAATAAAACTTTAGAAGTAATAAATATAATTATACTAATTTTCAAACCAGATTCTACTTTAGTAGTGTGAAACCCATGATAAGTTCTCTCACGAATAACATAATGTCATCATTGCCTTAAACATAAATTTGTTAAAAATAAATCATAAATAAATAAATAATAAGTAAATCTATAAAATCAATATAAGCCTACTATTGATACAAATAAACTAAATGAAGTTAATAAAGGTCAAGAACTAGAAGTAACTAACAACATTCCAGGATAAAAAAGAATCAGGATAATCTGAGTATCGCTGAGGTATTCCTTTCAACCCTAAAAAATATTAAAATAAATTGAACTTTTAATATTTTTTTAATTATATAAACCCCATCATCATATCAAAGACCTGGCTACCAAATATTGCTAAGCACAAATTAATAATCTAAAAGATCTGCTCCAAAAGATTATCAGTTTAAATAACCTGATTCTAGTGAGTATTTAATAGTAATTTATAGTAGTTTTAGATATTTGCTATATTTGAACCAGCTTATCTTGTTGTTAACACTTTATTTATTATAATTAAAATGCCTGCAGTTTGCTTGCATTGTCAAGAAACAGTTCTCGATGCGAATTTAGTAACCTGCTCTGCCTGTAACGGCTCATACCACACTAAATGTTCTCTTGAATGCTCTACTGGAACGAATAATATTTACACATGCTGTATGATAGATCAAAATGACTCACAAGGTGATAATGGCAAGGTGATACTTTTGTCTCTCCCATCAACGGTTCTCAGAAATATGTAACGTTAAGGAAAAAACACAGGGTTTACACAATTAGATAGTGCTCAGAATTTGACTTCATCCTTTATCGAGTCTGACCAACAAATTGATCACTTACCATCTCTTGAGTCTAGCCTTAAGTCTCTAAAGGAGAAAATAACAACGAATCTTACAGCTGTCTTAATTAATTCTATACAGATAGGGCTGCAAGAGATCAAGGTAGGCGTCCTCCAAACTATAAATGACAAAATCTGATTGATAAAGATAAAGATCTGATTGATTCTAACTATTCCATTATTTTAGAGTTAAGAAATGATATCAGTAGTCAGCAACAAAAAATCGACAAACTAACTAATACAAATGATTCTCTTTCTGGAAATCCTATAACATCAAATCACACTTCTGTTAATGCAACTGACATGACCACAGAAGTTGAGGACAGACTAACAAGAGCCACTAATATAATTATCTATAATATACCTAATGTACCTAATTCTTCGGTGAGTGATATTGAATTAGTAAAGGCAGCATTTAATAAAATCAGAAAAGTAAATCTTAATAATATCTCTTTACGTACATTTTCAAAACCTACTTCTCGCAGTAATATCTTACCTCTAGTAGTTACTCTGGGAAATCAACATGAAGTAAATAGAATATAAAAAAAAAAAACTGATTCCCAGTCCAGTAAAGATCTCTCCGGACACCAACACAGAGAGATACGTTACATAAGCTCTACGCTGCTGCGACTGCATTTAACTTATCGAATAAAGATCATTATATGGCTGTACAGTATATTAAGGGAATTCCTAAGTTAGTTAAGCATAAAAAAGGTGAGAAGACTACAGGAACTAACAACAGAGGTATAGAGACATTTCAGCAATAGAAGTGATTTAATATTTTACTATCAAAATGCTCATTCAATTTTAGGGAAATTGTCACGGTTTATAACCAATTTTTACCAGCTTGCAATCTCCCCTTCTATATTGATTTTAACTGAAACGTTGCTTCTTCAATCAGTCAACACTCATGAATTAGGATTACTAAATCATGCTGTACACAGATGTGATCGAGATCTGTTCCATCAAATCTAAAGGACGTGGGGTTATGATAGCAGCCAGAAAGGATGTATCTGCATCGCGTCTAAACATAGCAAGTAAACTAGAGGTTATCGTCCTAAAGGTAAAATCGTCATTTAATAAATTTATACTCGTGGCGTGTTATATATCGCCAAACTCAACAATTGAGATTTACAACGAGCTCATGGATATTCTAGATGTTGTTACTACAAAACACAAAGTCTACAAGATCATGTGTGTTTGAGATTTTAATCTTCCGCATGTATCCTGGATATCATCACCTCCACGTTACGAACTCATCAGTTATATTACTCCAGTTTATAAGATGGCCTGCGATTTAATAAGTACTACTTTCTCCGCATTGGATCATCATCAGTTGTTCCTAGTACATCTTGCCAAGAATTATACTCTAGATTTATTATTTGCGCCTCCAGATTTAATTAATATTATTGACTATTATGAGGAATTGTTACTGACTGATGCACATCATGCCACTCTATTTTTCTCACTTAGATCTACTTTGGCTAATGTATATTCACCGCCGAAATGTAAGCTTAAATTTAGATCATGTAACTTCGATACAATTAATTCATACCATCAGGATGTGAATTGAGAATTATGTAGTACTGATTTCTCTAGACTTGATTGCTTTTACCAAAAAATATATTCTTGTATTGATGTTTTTGAGCCAAATATCAATCTCAATTCGAATACATACCCTTTCTGGTACGACGCTGAATTAAAAATTGCGATTAACACAAAAAAGCGCCTCCATTGAAAATGGAAAATGACTAGAGAGGAAACTACATACATCCTATTTAAAAGACAAAGAGCTGTATATCTGAAGCTCTCACGGCAAAAATATTATAGGTATCTAAATTCTGTACTAACGAATCTGAAGAAAGATGTAAAGTTATTTTCCACCAAAGCAACATGGTTTTAATTGTGGCGGCCTCATGGCATAATTTTAAAAATATTGAATTTGCTGGGCAGACCAGCAATAGCTGAAACACTGGTGAGACCTCCCGTGAATGTACGAGGCTTCGTGGAAAGCCATTTTCCACCAAAGCAACATGGTTTTAAGTGTGCCGGCCTCTTGTCATGATTTGAAAAATTATTATTTTTTTAAGCGAGCCAGTGTTCTCTGAAACCCTATCGAGGCCGCCCGTGAATGTGCATGGATTGGTGGAAAGTTATTTTTCACCAAAGCAACATGGTTTTAAGTGTGTCGGCCTCATGTTATGATTTTAAAAATATTGAATTTGATGGGCAGACCAGCTATCGCTGAAACCCTATCGAGGCCGCCCGTGAATGTGCATGGCTTCGTGGAAAGTCATTTTCCACCAAAGCAACATGGTTTTCATTGTGGCGGCCTCATGGCATAATTTTAAAAATATTGAATTTGCTGGGCAGACCAGCAATATCTGAAACACTAGCAAAGCCGACCGTGAACGTACGAGGCTTCGTGGAAAGCTATTTTCCACCAAAGCAACATGGTTTTAAGTATGCCGGCCTCAGTGTTTTTTACGTCTAGTATTGTTCCATCAAAAACATTTAAAATTTTTATTTATTTGTCCACTTGCCATAGCTTTTATCTCAATAAAGTAACTTATATGTCACCTGACCAGGTTTAAAATACTCTTCATTACCTACACTACAGATGTATCAGATTACTTTTCTGAAAAACACTACATAAAAGGTTATTGTAGACACTTTTTGTCCATCTTCGTGCAAATTATTAGTAATTGCCTAATATTTTGGACAAAAAGTGTCTACAATAACCTTTTATGTAATTTTTTCAGAAAAGTGATCCGATACATCTGTAGTGCAGGTAATGAAGAGTATTTTAAACCTGGTCCGGTGACATATAAGTTACTTTATTGAGAAAAAAGCTATGGCAGGGGAAAAAATAATTAAAAATTTTAAATGTTTTTGATGGAACAATACTAGAGGTAAAGAACACTGTTTGGGTCTTAATAATGAACTAGCGACGTACCTCGCTCGCTAACGCTCGCTCAGTAAATAATTTTTTGGTTCCTGTTTAAAATAATTTATCATTGTTCGAGGCTTTGAATAGATTACTTTTTTTTTTTATAAACTATTATAATTTTTTTAAGAATTCTAGAAACTTATTTTACATTTTATATATTCAAATAATTTAATTTTTAAGTTGCGTATAGTAAAAGACTCGTATCGTAAATTTATTGTAATCACGGGGAGTTAAAAGGTAAATTAAATTAAATAATATAATATTTAAGAATGTTATTCTTAATATTATTACATTACATCATTTGTATTAATTTCGATTTTAAATTTTATTATTATAAGAATAATATAACAAATACATGAAAGACATTATAGAAAGTTATTCAGCTATTTACGAGAAGAGTGCAGACCCTCTAGATAATGATTTTACATGAAAAGATTCGTATTAATTTGTTGTATCAAATAAGAAAATAAATTCCTTTTAGTTTGATCTCATAACTCTTTATTTAACAATAATTTTAGTTATATCTACTGAATAAAGATAATGTTCATAATTTTTGAATTTATGTTGAAAATAATTAATTTTTTAAATTTCATTGTTTAAAGTGAAAAAAATTTTAATTTTTTATAACATTTTATCAATTAAATGATTATAATAAAATACATTTTATTTAATATAAATAAATTTAATACAAATTTTTTAAAATATTATAAATAATAGATGATTTTTTTTATAAATTAGACTTTACAGTAGATACAACACAAGGAATAGTTTTAGTTACATTAACAGATAATTACGTAAATACGTAAATAATATGTTACGAGAATAAGATGACTTATTTTCTTATTTTCGCCGTAGATCTACTTAAATCCTTATTCTGCCCTACTTATTTACATATTCCTACTCCCTACCGCAAGTGTTCGGCAAAGGTGCTATACTATGTCTTTTGTTATTCTGCTGCTCTAATTCTTTTAGTGTGTACTAGGCCTAATATCTAATAAGACAATTATACTTTTTGGTATGTGTCTAGATGCTTATGTTAACAGAATGATAAAAGGGAACGTTATAGACATAAAATTAAACACGTGTGACCACCCCGCACTTGGTCACTGAAAAAAAAATTGGGGGCTGCTTCTTTAGACGATGTCCAGGTGTCCACGAACACCCTCAGGACGACGGGACGTCGTCTTCAGGGAAGCCCACCACGATCTTGGTCATTAAGAAAAAAATCGGCCGCTGTTCCTGCAGACGATGTCCAGGTGTCCAGGAACACCCTCAGGACGACGGGCCATCGTCTACAAGGCAGCCAACCCCGCACTTGGTCATTGAGAAAAAAATCGAAGTGGAAAAAATATTCCTGGACCAAGTTACATCATCTACAAGTATCGTCGGTCAAAGACGTGAAAAGTGGTCGGAAAAAAAAAACCTGGATTTAAGCTACTTAATATAATAGAGGATAATTAGCTTAAATTGTGCGAGTAGTTAAAGTGTAAAAAGTTCCAGCAATCAAAAGTGATGAATACAATTATTCTACCTGTTAAACTGAAAAGTGTATTTTTTTCAATTTAACCCAGGCTGGCTCCCTTACATTTTCTATGATTTTATTATACGCTGATGTAAAAATATTCAGAATTATTAAAGATATCTCTGACATACTATTACTTCAGCAAGATTTTGAATCCTTTATTAAATTTTGCGCTGAAAATGGATTAACTTTAAATATAAAAAAATGTAAACATGTAAGTTATTATAAAGGGAGCAAGCTCATAGACACAATTTATCATATAGCTAATCAAATCATAGATAATTGTGACAAAATAAAAGACCATGGTATTTGGTATGATTGTAAATTTACATTCCCCTACCAGTGTAACCAAGTTATATCTAAAGCCTACAATCTAATTGGTTTTATAAAACGTACCACTGCTGATTTCAGAAATATTTCAGCCATTGTGCATTTATATGTGTATTGTAATACCTGTACTAACGTATTGTTCACCTATCTGGTCACCTCATAATTTGTATTTACGCAAAAATTTAATTTAAAATTTTCATTATTAAATTAAGCACTAAACTCATTATTATCGTTTTCTGCTATGTCAATGATTAAATATTTCATAGACTGCATCGGTATACGATTGTATCGTTTGTGACGCGAGGTACTATCGGGTACCTGCGCGCCGTCGCGAGCCTTCGCGGCGCGAGGGAGAGTTAGGCCGTGGCGCGCGGGAGCGGCGGCCATTTTGGAAGCTCGAGAGATGCTCTCGAGCCGTCGGCGACGACGGACACGTGCGCGAGCGGACCACCCGGTGATCGAGCGGATCGAGAGGAAGCGAGCGATAAGGACGTGCGAACGCGGAAGCAGCCGAGGACGAGCCAAGGCTGCATCCTTTGTAAGTACCGCCCGTGATTACTATCGAGTGCGGGCGTGTACCGGCGAGGGGTCGAGGAGCGCCTCGACTCCCTGGTGTTAACAGTGTTCTGCGGACGCGGGGGGACGTATCCCCAGCTCGTCATTTTTCTCTCTCTCTCCCTAGTTCGCGGTCGCGGACTCTCGTGCGGTGGGAGTCGCGGCTCTCGTGAAAGAGTCGCTGCGCGGTGCGATATCGGTACCTCGAGCATGAGCTCGAGGTCGGGTTCGTGAGTCGTCGCGCGGAACAGGTAAGCGACCCATTCCTTCGTGTGTGCGTGTGCGTGTGTGTACACGCAGGGCAGGCAGGCGGCCTGCTCTCGAGCGCGGTGTTTGTTTACGTGGAGCAAGGTCGCGCTCTGCGCAAACATCAACGATCGCGAATCGCGCGATCGGCCGGCGAACTCTCGGCGCGGCCGAGAGTTTGTAAGAGCGCGCGCGCTTGCGTTCGGCAACACTCGGGCGTGTTCGGAGCAGTCGGCTCGCACGCCCGACAGCTACTAACCTTTCGGGGCGCGATTATTGTAATTTCTTTTACGGAGGCAATAAAGGCCTCCGACTTGCCATTTTACTTGATCGCGTTATTCTTCCGAGTAGTCCGCGGGGTTACTCGGCAAACCCTCCTCGTCCTTAATCTCCCGGATACCGCCACTCTATCGCAGAGCTGAGCGGCCGGCATCAGCTGTCGTCTAGGAGGACGACAGCTACGCGAACGCGAGGAGCGCGTTCGTGCAACAGCACGCGAGTACAAGAAGTGAGAGTACAGGCGTACTCTCACGTTGTATACGGGCCGCGGCGACGTGTATTCGCCGTCGGGTGCTCGCGCGCACCCCGAAGTAAGGACCTCACGGGGCACTCGTGCGTGCCCCATTGCACCCATCTCGCGGAGACAGGTCTCCTCCGCGAGGTGAAATCAGAGCAAACAACCCCCGTTACACGTTATACGATTTTGAAGTTAAAATTACACTTTCATAAAAATGTCGATTTTTCATATTTTTAAGTATCCAAAAATTTCATCCATAATATTTTCGTTTGTATAATTATTTTTGGGATTTTTGTTACTTTACTTTATCGATCATAGTTTGGTAAAAAGTTGCCATTGGCTACATTTGAAAGCCAAAATTTAAATTCGATGTCATTTTCCGAAATTTTTTTATTTTGCTTTAACGACATACATTTAAAATTTTCTCACAGTATACCTATTTTTTATTATTCCCATTAACTGTCAGTAACTCGATTCCCAGATGGAACAATTAGTAACATATGTCGAAAATCTCTTGATACAAGAACTTCTTTTGCTCCAAATATTTCATTATCATCAGATAAATTAATTGAACATTTTTCTACAGCATTTAAAATTTCTTTATAATTGTTATTATTATGTTATTCATACCTCCTATTTTTTATTTTTCCCCCTTTGCTTATACACCTTTGCTTTAACGATACAATTAAATCTGTTTACTTTTTGAGTCATTTTTCAATTTTCTCTTTTTTCACATCTACCTTTTTACTTTACCGATATCATTGAATTTATTTATTTTTGAGTCGATTTCTAGAAAATAATTTTTCACCTTTTCTTTATCTGTATATACGATACAAAATTTCATTTAGCCATTTGCTGTAATTGATTTTGTTTTCATTATTATCTTTTTTTGCTATGTCAACGATTCAATATACCATAGACTGTATCGCTATATGATTAAGAAATTTATTGTAAATTTTTTATCCACATTTTTTGGAGCTAAAATTACAATTTCATACAAATTGAGGGGAGGCTGAGGAGGGGTTCAATAATGAGGATGTTACTGAGGAGAGGTTGAGGAATATCACTGAGGAGGGGAGATGAGGGAGGAGGAGGGTGGAGGGGGGAGGATAGTTGAAGAGGAGCAAAAATATTTTTTAAATATATGAAAAGATATCGTTAAAATGATAAATATAACATAAATTAATGAAGAAAATGAGGAGAGGAAAATAAGAATGAGGAGGGGTGGAGGAGGGGGGGAGGAGGAAGGAGGAGGGGGGAGGATGGGGATAATCTTAGGTTTTGACCTTATATCTATATAATATAGGGAGATATTATTGGCTGTGACGTTACAAGTTATAGCTAAAAAATACTATGGGAAAGTCGCGAGTGTGGCAATCGTAAACGGTGTACCTCTTACAAATTCATGTCATTTCACCAATAACTTCATATCTACAGTCGGAGATATTAAAAGATCAACTAAAAGGAACAATTACCGAGCGAGCGTCAGCGAGCGAGGTTATATTTGCTAGTGTACAGGGTGTTCGAAATGTTCCGGACCCCCCACTTATAACATAAAGTAAGCATTATGGAAAAAAATGTTAAATACAAAAGTTGTTAAGTTTTGAAGGTTGAACTAAATGATGACCTTGGATTTGTTATTGGTTATCATTTTCAAGGTCATTTAAAGGTCATCTTCAGTTTTTTAAATAGGGACCCCTATTTTTTATTTCAGATTCTGAAAGAGCACAAAATTTTACATCTGGATATGTACCCACGTTATGGCTCAAAATGACCTACAGAGGTCATTTAGTGGTTAAATGATTATTTAGTAGCAGAAAGCCAAGAAATCCCGATTATTAAGAACTTTGAGCGTATCTGACCAATACTAAAGTAATTTGATTTTGCAAGACAAACTTTATGGTGGCGTTAAATTGACATTGCCCTTGATTTTCAAGGTCATTTGAAGGTTAACTTTAGTTTTCCAAATTAAGCCTCCTAGTTGTAATTCTCCATTTTGCACCAGCGCTAAATTCTGCATTAGGATTGTAGAAGGTGTAATTGACACTGGCGTAAAATAAGCCTTAGGCCAGACAACCACATAACTCGGGCGAGAAAATGATAAATAAAAAAATGTCTAATCAAAATAAGCCTTAGGCCCAACAACTACATACCTCGGGGGGGAAAATGATAAATAAAAAAATGTCTAATCAAAATAAGCCTTAGGCCCAACAACTACATACCTCGGGGGAGAAAGTGATAAATAAAAAATTGTCTAATCAAAATGAGCCTTATTGCTCAGGCACGGGAGGTACAACTAATTAAGGTAACATCATGGGTGATCCAGCCAACTAAGGCAAGACCATCGGCGGCCCAGTCAGCTAAGGCAGGACTATCGGCGGCCCAGCTAACTAAATCAAGACAGTGGACTATTCGCCCAAACTGAATTTTTTTAAAATGTCGTTGACAGGAACTTTTTACAACAACTGTTCAAATTGTTGCCCATTAACAGTTTGGCAATGTGCTAACCGATTGTAAAAGGCTGCAACAACATTTCGCAAGATTTGCTGAGGTATCAAGTCTATTTCATCAGTGATTCTTTGGCGTAATTCATCCAAGTCACGTGGTTTTATAACATAAACTTTATCCTTCAAGTATCCCCAAAGGAAGTAATCAAGAGGCGTTAGGTCTGGGGACCGAGGTGGCCATTCAATTGTACCTCTCCGCCCAATCCATCTATCATGAAATGTTGCATCTAAATATCGGCGAACATGAATACCGTAGTGTGCAGGAGCACCATCCTGTTGGAAGTAAATTTCGTCCAGATTTCCACCCGTTAAATTCCGTATAGCAGGTATAATTTGGTCTCGAAGCATGTTTTCATACATTGCAGCATTTAAATTACCTTCAATAAAGAAAGGGCCAAGTACTCTTCCATTAAATATGCCAGCCCAAACATTTACTTTTTCAGGATGTTGCGTGTGGTCCGCTCTCATCCAATGTGGATTGATGTTACTCCAGTATCGACAATTATGTCTGTTCACTGTTCCGCTTAACTCAAACGTGGCTTCATCAGAGAAAACAATGTTATTGAGGAGCAAAGGATCATCAGATATCATTTGCATCATTACATCACAAAACTCTACCCTTCTATCAAAATCATCTTCAGATAATTCCTGTACCAACTTTAATTTGAAAGGATGCCATTTGTTGAGTTACAAAATTTTGTGCACAGATGCAGCTCCCATTTCATGCTGTTGTGCACAACGTCTGATGCTGCAATGGGGGTCCTCAATAAATGATTGTAATACGTCTAAGCTCTTTTCATCATTAAACGATGATTTGGATCTACCTGATTTAGGACGATCTTTAATACCACCTGTCTCTTCAAAACGTCTAATTGTACGAATTACGGTACTTTTTGAAATAGGGTTGTTTTCTTCAACTCTGAATGTTTCATTGAATAAACGCTGTACCTGTTTGTAACCTCTCTCTTGATCACCCCACCCTCGCATCATCAACAAAGATATTCTTTCTCGTTCAGTAAGATGTGCCATTTTTCACTACGATTAAAAGTACAATTATTGAAAATTAATACAATTATCTGAATTTCGAAGTAAGAGAACTTCACTTAACTCTTGAAAACAGAAAAGTAAATAGGAGTAAACAATTGTTAATTAACAATTATAAATGAACTGATTCCTAAAAAGAATAGTGAGCAAAATCTTCTAAGGTACAAGTAACGATCCTGAAAATGCTATGAATCATGCGTAGAAACTCGTAACCCTTGCAAAAAATTATTGCAATAAAAACTGTTCATGTAAAACGGTTAGATTATTTTGCTTTTGAAATTAATAACCCCCAAGTGTCCTATGTAGATCATTTCGAGCCATGAAGTGGATATTGTACATATCTCCAGACCTAAAATTTAATGCTCCTCCAGAATCCGGAATACAAAATGAGTCCCTTTTTAATAAGCTGAAGATAACTTTCAAATGACCTTAAAAATGAAGGCCAATTTTAAAGTGACCATAAAGTTCGTCCTAGAAAATCAAATTATGTACTTTAGTATTAAAGTACGAAATTTTTTTTTTCTTTTCGTCAAATACACCCAAAGTTCTTAATAATCGGGATTTCTTGGCTTTCTGCTACTAAATAATCATTTAACCACTAAATGACCTCTGTAGGTCATTTTGAGCCATAACGTGGATACATATCCAGATGTAAAATTTTGTGCTCTTTCAGAATCTGAAATAAAAAATAGGGGTCCCTATTTAAAAAACTGAAGATGACCTTTAAATGACCTTGAAAATTATAACCAATAACAAATCTAAGGTCATCATTTAGTTCAACCTTCAAAACTTAACAACTTTTGTATTTAACATTTTTTTCCAAATGCTTACTTTATGTTATAAGTGGGGGGTCCGAAACATTTCGAACACCCTGTATATTATGTACAGAAAAAACGATTATCCATAAAGACTACCACTGCGTGTTTTGTTATTTCTCTTCCATCACTGTACGCGCACATTCCCCTTCTCTAAGCAAGGAGAGAGCGATCATATATTATTAATTGTGACGCGGGGTACTGCGGGATACCTTCGCGTCATCGCAAGCTGGCGCGAGCGAGCAGCCCAGGACGTGTTTTCGCCGTCGGGTGCTCGCGCGCACCCCGAGGTAAGACCTCGCGAAGCACTCGTGTGTGCCCCATTGCACCTGTCTCGTGGAGAGAATAGTCTTCTCCTCGAGACAAAATAGAAGCAACCAACCCCGTTACAACTGGCGCCCTTCAACGTGTGCACCGGAGGGAATGCACGTAGCGCGATCGATTATCGAAATTTGAATTTGCAGATCGGGTTACCGAGCGAGTCGGTAATCCAAAAGCGAAGAACGCTTCGCCAGTCGGCCATTTGGTGGCGATGTCTTTCTTTCACAAGGAGTGGAAAAGCTGCAAAATTCAATTTCATTTGAATTCAAGTGATCGTGTGCGCGTAGGAATTCGGTGGAAAAATTAGGTATTTTTTCTAGAAAAATGGGAGGAGAAAAATCAGGGGATTTTTTTTCCCACGTTAGTCAAGTTGAGAGAGAGAATCGCGCGTTGCGGCGAACGCTCCTTCAAGCGGATGGAGCGTCCGAAAAAGTGAATTGGTGTGGTTTTTGCCATCAGATTTATTTGGCAAAATTTATTTTTATTTTTGTTCGTGTGCGAACTAATAGCTCGAACAGACAGTCGCAGCCGTACCCTGCGTCTGTCAAAAAATTTTTCTTCGAAATTCTTGTAGTGATTTCGCAAAGCAAACAGTTGCAGCCGTGCCCTGCTCCTGTCTGGAGGTTTTGCGATACTGGAACTCATGAGGTGTTCCGGATTTGGATTAAATTAGCGAACGGTCGCAGCCGTGCCCTGGTTCCGTTCAAGACGCTTTTAATCCCTGAACACGCGGAGTATTCAGATACATTCGACAGCATTCAGTCGCAACCGTGACCTGCTTCTGTTTCGGGGAGCGGTCGAGTGAATACTTAGAGTTTCAGTAGATTCGGGACAAGAACAAGCACAGCATTCACATTTTCGGAAAGGGAACCTTTCGTGGTGGCTAGGTAGCTAACAATTGTATTTTACAAAGATTGTAATTTACTAACACCCTTCCTGGATGTAGAAGGGGCTTTTAACTATACCAACGAAAGAAGCACAATGTGCCAACGAGCCTAGTAAGATGGATTAGTCGCATCCTACTTAATAGGGTGATTGAGGCAGGATGGAGTGAGGCGAAAGGAGGAGGGCGCGCAACCAAGGGTGGTCCACAAGGTGGCCTGCTCTCACCTACGCTTTGGTCCCTTGTGATAGACGAACTACTAAGGAGACTCAATGACAGGGGCATATACGCCCAAGCCTATGCTGACGACGTACTTATCCTAGTCATGGGAGACCCGGAGAATACTATAGCAGGACTGATGAGGTTTGCTTTTAGTGTAGTGACCGAATGTTGCAGGGAGGTGGAGCTATCCGTAAACCCTAACAAAGCGGTTCTGGTAAATTTCACCACCAGGTATAAGGTTAAACCACTAGGATCGATTAAGCTGTTCGGAGACGAGGTACCACTAGCCAAGGAGGTAAAATACTTGGGGGTGACATTCGACTCCAAGCTTAACTGGTGCAGACATCTGCAGATGAAGAAGGATTGCTTTCTAACAAGCTTCTGGGCCTGCAGAAGTACTTTTGGAGCAACCTGGGGTCTCAAGCCTATAATGCTGAAATGGCTTTATATGGCCGTATTGAGACCTAGGCTGATACATGGAGCAGTGGCCTGGTGGCCAAGATGTAGACTGAAAACAGGAGCGGCAACCTTAGACAGGATGCAAGCATTAGTTATGAGAGGCATCACGGGGCGATGAAGTCAACACCTCTAAAAGCACTTGAAATGGTGCTTGATCTCCCCCCTTGGAGCTGATGATAAGAGCGGCTGCCCTAAAGGCCAAGATTAGATCAACAAGGGCTATAGCCGAACATGAGGACACTGAACTGGTTAAGTCAGTGGACCTTAGTAACAATCAGGAACTTGACAGAACCTCCAGAAAATTCTTCTTTGATAGGAAGTTCAAACTAGAGATTCAGTCAAGGCCTGAGGTAGATTCGCGAGAAACGGGAGCTAGTCTCCGGTTTACTGACGGGTCCAAAAGTGAAAAAGGAACAGGAGCCGCAGCGTGGCTTAAGGGAACTAGCATAGAGCTAGTACTTTCCCTGAAAGACCATACAACGGTCTTCCAGTCGGAAATCAAAGCCATTAGGACTTGCATAGAGCATATGCTAGAAAAGGAATGGAGAAATTGCAAGGTCACCATACACTCGGACAGCAGAGCAGCACTCCTAAGCGTTAGTAAAGTAGAGGTAACCTCGTTAGAGGTGCAAAAGGTTGTCACAATGCTTTAGATAGACTTATGAAAAGATGTGATGTAGAATTAATGTTGGTCCCGGGACACTCGGGTGTTCTGGGCAATGAAAAGGCCGATAGACTCGCGAAAAGAGGAGCGGTGGGAACTAGAGCAACTGACACCAAGGTTGTGCCATACCGCTTTGCCACTTAGAAAGAAAAATCCAGAAATGGGTGGAAACGGAACAATGTAAGAGATGGCGTGACAGCCAGGGGTGCAGACACATCAAAAGTGTCATTGATGAGATAGTACCCCGAAGCTGGAAAGCAGAACTGATCAAATTCGAAAGAAGGGAAATCAGGTTAGTGGTGAGCTGGCTCACGGGTCACTGTCACTTGGATTACCACAAACATAGGATCGGAAAAAACGATCAGGAAACTCTGTAGGCTCTGCGGTGAGGCAAATGAAACCCCCGCGCACCTTCTGTGTGACTGCTTTAGACTTATGGGAGTTAGGCGGAGAGTGTGTGGGGACTTCATACTAGAGCCCGGAGATGTTAGGAATTTTAGTGTACAGGGCCTCATGATGATCTAGTCGATCAGAGTGTGAAGGCAGAGTACACCCTGGGCAGGGAGAGAAGCGACAGAAGGATAGGGTTGTCTTTCCACACGGAGGTAGCGGCAACGGCCCTACCGACATCAGAACGAAGATCGAAGCTCCAATAACTGGCGTCGAACTTCAAAACGTCTTGAATTTGATAGCGAAACAGTTCAGCTCACTATCAAAACAAAACGAGCAAAACGCGAAGGCACATCGCGATAAGAACATGAAAAGGAAGAGAGGGGAAAGCAAGGGTGCTTCCTCCTCGACGAGCAAAGACGGTCGATCCGGAGAATGTAGCACAAGTTATAGAGGCTGCAACGGGAAGGATGGCCCGAAAAGCGGACAGGCGAAGGAGCCCCTTCGTTGCTACGGATGCAAAAAGAAAGGGGTGATTCGTGCGAAATTTCCGAATTGTTCGCCGGAAAACGGACAGCGGGGGAGTAGGGCTCTCAACTGCTCCCCCAGATGCAAACGAAACTTGTCAGGAAGCCTCGGAGACAACTTCCCAGGGAGTCAGCGGTACGGCACAACCGGACGTTCCTATGGAGGAAAACCTGGAAACCAGAGGGTGGTTACAGGTGGAAGTGGAGAATTTCCACTTAACAAAAGTAACAAAAGCACCACGATAGATTGGTCATTATCAAAATGAGCGACAAAGTATTTGGACGTAGTCTTAAGTACGAAGAGAGTACTGCGCAAGGTCCAACAGGTATTGGTTACAAGTTAACTGAAGATGGACAATATGATGTATACAAAAAGAGACTTTACAACGTTGCCGATTCTCAAAGCTGTGACAATGCTGCTAATTTAATCACGCTGTTGCACACTGTTGAATTGGAAATTCAGAAAGTCACAAATACTATTTTTCAGCTTAGAAACGATTTTAACAACTTTAACACGGCTGAGAATTTACGTAGCACCGCTTGTGAAGAAATTGAACATTACTGATACTTCGAAACGCCAATTCAAGGACATTTAAGATATAAAAGACGCCATACGAGAGATTAATCAAAACATGCATTTGTCTGAGCTTGACTATTGAACATGGCCTATGAAAGAAGAGGAGTTGCATAAGCCTGCGCGACGAAACATCCGCGTCGGAAAGTTGACGTTCGTGGATTAAATAAAACGTGGTAGGTGGATCTCGTCGAAATGCAACCATATGCAAAACAGAACAAATGTTACAAATACATGCTGACCGTTATTGATATTTTTTCAAAGTATGTATGGGCTGTACCTGTAAAACGTAAAACGAGTCAAAACGTAGCTGAAGCTATAACCATATTCAAACAGGGTCGAAAAAAAAACAAAAAATTTACACGCCGACAGAGGAAAAGAGTTCTACAACAAGGCTTTCAAAGATCGACTAAATCGTAACAAGATCAAATTCTACTCTATATACAGTAATCTGAAATCATCGATTTGTTAACAATTTAATTTAATAGGACTCTCAAAAACAAATTGCAGATTCAGTTTACTTTACGAGGAAATAATAAGTAGATCGATATTCTGTTTGAACTGATTGCTGAATACAACGACAGAAAGCATCGAACCATAGGCGTCAATCCTTAAGATGAGACCGTAAAAACCAAGCTAAGATATTACAACAATTTAAACCAGTAGCTCGAAGGAGAAAAGCAAAACTCTAAATCAATGACAAAGATTGGATTAGTAAATTAAAGCAATATTCAAGTAGGGCTACACTTCTAATCGGTCAATCGAGATACTTACTGTGAGGCGAATTCAAAATAGCAATCCTATGACATATCTTTTGAAGGACTACAAAGATCAACCTATCGCTGGCGATTTCTACAAAGAGGAATTGCAGAAAGTCAAGTATCCAGACGATTACTTTGTAGAGAAGGTACTCAAACGACGAAAAAATGAAGTATTAGTAAAATGGCTTGGCTTTGATAATTTGCATAATAGTTGGATTGACCAGGATTGCCTTTAACATATTTTTTTTAATGACGATACTAAAACTAATGGATAATAATGTACTTTAAAGGAATCAATAAATAAGTAAACATTATTTAGCATAAAATATACTTTTTTATGTAATAATTATATTTAAAAGAATTTAATACCGCCGATTCATAATGATTTTATAAATAATTGCATTTTATTATCAGTTCCCTGCAATTTATAAAAAGCATCTTCCTTCAGAGCATCAGAAACTTGCTTTGGAAGGAAGATTTGAGATGCATTGTCCAACTCGGCCCCTAATGCCTTGCCGTATGGCGTATAGACCATCTTCAACTTACAAGGAGAGTCTCACTTGTTTGGGTCACTGATTGGCTTGAACTTGAGAATCTCATCGATGACTTATATTAAGATACTACCTACAGCCATTTAGTCTAATACTCAATAGTTACAGCGTACATTAAGATTGTACTTTGAACGATGCACTAGTTCTAGTAGCTACAGTAACTACAATAATAAAAATTCTTTCCACCTAAAATTATACAATAACAAATATTATAGTGTTCTGTATAGAAAAATACATTTTTTAAACGACTTATTATAATAAAAAACTACAAAATGCTCAAAAATTTCTAAATGTAAGCAATTTTTTTTTTTTATTAGTACTACTTACCAACTTCTAATGTGCATATACAATCTCACTAGTTATATAAATGATTTGTAGTTGCTGGATTGCGTTATTCTTGCCACCTAAAAATATAAACAAAGAATATATTTTTTTATTTAAAAAAATATTTTATTTTAACCTATAAATTAAATAAGTTTTACGTATCTGATTTAATAATGCTGGCTAGTTTGATTTGATATTTATGTATACCAGCTTTAATGATGCACGTCGCTGTAACTGAAGATTGTAAGTCACTGTAAAATCTTTGGACACAACAGCTGAAAAACTTAAGAATTGATATTAATGTTTAATTAATTATTTTCTAAAGTAGGTAAATATAGATGGATAAGATAAGAAATTAGATCCTTTAAACAAATTTCCGCAAGAAAACAATATGATCGTAGACTTTTCGATCACGCACTCTTGTGAGAAACTTTTGAGTGAGAAGACGTAAATTTACCGAACTATTTGTAAAAAAATAAAGACAGCTGATACATGAGGACGCCATGGTCTGCTGCAGCTAATCTCTTTTTGCAGGCGTCCGACGCTTACATTGTGATTAATGTTTATAACAATTTGATTTATGTTTATAACAGTTTGGCGTGATCGAAAAGTCGACGATCAGTGATCACATTGTTTTCTTGCGGAAATTTGTTTAAAGGATCTAATTTCTTATCTTATCCATCTATATTTACCTACTTTAGAAAATAATTAATTAAACATTAATATCAATTCTTAAGTTTTTCAGCTGTTGTGTCCAAAGATTTTACAGTGACTTACAATCTTCAGTTACAGCGACCTGCATCATTAAAGCTGGTATACATAAATATCAAATCAAACTAGCCAGCATTATTAAATCAGATACGTAAAACTTATTTAATTTATAGGTTAAAATAAAATATTTTTTTAAATAAAAACATATATTCTTTGTTTATCTTTTTAGGTGGCAAGAATAACGCAATCCAGCAACTACAAATCATTTATATAACTAGTGAGATTGTATATGCACATTAGAAGTTGGTAAGTAGTACTAATAAAAAAAAAAAAAAATTGCTTACATTTAGAAATTTTTGATCATTTTGTAGTTTTTTATTATAATAAGTCGTTTAAAAAATGTATTTTTCTATACAGAACACTATAATATTTGTTATTGTATAATTCTAGGTGGAAAGAATTTTTATTATTGTAGTTACTGTAGCTACTAGAACTAGTGCATCGTTCAAAGTACAATCTTAATGTACGCTGTAACTATTGAGTATTAGACTAAATGGCTGTAGGTAGTATCTTAATATAAGTCATCGATGAGTTTCTCACAAGTTCAAGCCAATCTGTGACCCGAACGAGTGAGACTCTCCTTGTTAGTTACCATATAGGAAAGATCCTTGTCGAAGTTTGAAGTCTCCTTCTTTGGAGATGTTTTCCGCTGCCAACGTCGTTCAGCTGCTTCATATTCATGTTTCTGTAACATGTAAAGAAAAAAATAAAATATATATAAAAGTTCAAACAATTTCAAACAAGTTCAAACACTCATACACCGCCTCGACTGTCTGTAGTGCTTCCAGCAAGAGTTCGTCGTTTTCAGACGTATTGAACAGATTGAGCTCTGACTCCTCTTGCACCTCCTTATCTAGACGGCTGGAAATCGGCGACTCTACGGGATTGGCTACCGCTTCTTCAAGGTACTGGCCCCAAGGCAGAGAATCCGTCTGCCCCGCCAGTAGATGGCGCTTGTCGTCGTGAGCACTTAGAGCGATTTTGTTCTCCTTCTTTATGAAGAGCTGGTGGAGATCGCATCGTATGTTGCACTGCTCTCGCGTAACGATTTGATTATCGCGAAGACACTTGATGGAATCGTCGAAGATGATAGTAGCCTTTACAACTGATGTCTTTACTCCTTTAGCCTTCTTATTCAAACCTTGGTTCTGAACTCGAACGCTTTACATTTTGCTTCTTAATTCAACAAACTCAAGCATGACGTTTCCGTTACACTCGTCCTTCATTAAACCAAAGACCTTTTTGTTAGCGCGAGGAATGTTGTAGACGTCGGGTTCTGGATAATCTGACGTTTCACGCCGCATCACCTCATACATGTCGACGTTGCTTACCTCGTACACCAGGCTGTCAGTATCCGTATAGAGAAGTTTACACGCCGGTCCAATTGTATCGTAGTGAAACCGATATACCAAAGTCTTGGTGAAGTCCAACACTATAAGACCAATGTATATCGGTTGCTTTATGCAGACCGCTATTCGAAGAAACTGGATAGCCACCAGGTTTTCGTCAAAGATTAAATAGCTGTGAAAATTAGGCTTGGCGATGTAGGCCTCTGCACCGTAGCAACCAGTCCACTTGTTCACCAGCTTGACATTAATTAAAGAGTTTAAACAACATCTACTCGAACTCGTTCTTAGCTTCCTTACGCTTCAAACTGTTTAAATCGATGTAGCTCTTCAACCAAGGAAATTGAGAAAAACTGTAGAACTCGATAAACTTTCTTTAAGCGCATCTCTATCTTCATATGTTTAAAGGATGTAATGTTTTAAATTTTCATTTTTATGGGCTCTGATGAGTCAATTTTCCACATTTTAAATTTTTCTTCATCGAAGAGATTGAAATTGACAAATAGGCTAGCGATTTTTTTTCTGATACTAATAATCGAATAGTATTATGAGAAAAAATATTAGCTCTCTGTGTTCATAAGATTAAAAGATATAATTTTTTTAAATTTTCATTTTTATGGGCTCTGATGCAAAATGCGATAAAGGGCCACAGCTGTGAAATTTCGAGTCAGAATGCTCTAGCTTATGGCGATGAGGAGACGTTTTTTTTATGCCGCCGAAATCTACACACTTACTTATGAAGTAAAATGGAAAAAGGAACAAATGAATGTCCTCAACCTTGCCATAAATACTAGGGCAATCGTCCTGCACTCGTTTCGATTAATTAGGATTAGCCTGGCACCCGGGAGAACGTTGCCTGCAATTGATTTGGTAGATTCGTAGATCGATTCTTGCGCTCAATCTAGGAGCGATCGCCTCGATCATCACCGATGGGAGCGTTAACATGGTGCAACTGCTGAACTCGCAATTGCATATAATCAAACTGTCAAACGCGATCAGCCATGATCCTAAGCCTGCAGCTATGATAAATGGTGCAACATGCAAGTACTCCAACTCCAAATCTGCCATTCACAAAATCCAGGAAATCCAGACATCTTATTTTCCTAAAAAAGGTGCTTTTGAGAGACGTTCCAGAAAAATTCCCTTTTCATTCCACAATGTTACTTTCATTGGCTGATTTTTGCTATTTCTCTCATTCAAGAGTCTCTATACTAATTGCAGCCTCTGTGCCACATAAAGAACAACTCTTGTGTACTGTATTTCTTCGAGCACTCTAAGTACTACGATTCGTTAAATATATTAAGGCCACCATAACCTTTCCGCTAAAGCTTGTATATATTGCCTCAAGAATATCAGTGCCCTGGTCATTCTTTATTTGCTTACTTAGCTGTATTCATTTATAAGTATCTTGTACTTCCTATAAATAAGCCTGGGCGCGTTGCTACGTCAGCATTGTAATGCACAAAAGCTACATATACCTTCTGGCTCCCACTGCTTTCGTTGGACTCCAACTCTTAGTTAATACTCAACCTGGTGATTTTTCCAGCATTTTCTAAGCGATTTACTGATATCTAAGTGATTGAGTAAGGTTAAAACATTGAAAAGGAGGATAAATTTATACAGGAACTGGGTTACGCTATGTTCATTTATTTAGTTGCTTCAGTAACTAAGCATACTCTAAATGTTCTACATGAAGCTAACTAGCTACGTTCCGCGTGAGAACTACAAGTAAATACTTTGCTAGAGTATCGTAATTATATTTACCCTCCTGAAATAGTCAGAAATCAACATGACATAACATAGTACTATAAAAGTATATTGAATTTGTGACAAAATTATTCCAATCAGAGGTTTCTACGTCTATTTTATCTTGAGCTAAGTCTAATGATTTTTTTCTAAAGAGGGATAGCAAGATTTTTTGAGATTTGCAGAGCCACAAATTGATGAGAAATATGTGGCAGCTTCGCTTTTGTATCAGAATTTCAAGCTTCATAAGTGCGCAGCTGTTCTAGTTACTATTATACATTCCGAAGATTTACTCTCATTATCAATGCGTTTGAATTCCAAACGCGATTTACAATAAATCGGTTACATCAGAAGTTTAATAACAGCTCAATATTTCTGCATTATTGGCTTTAAATATATAATTTTATATAATAATAAATATAATAATTATTTAGATATTGTTCTTATTTATTTTTATTTCTTGGTGTTAAATGTATGTACTGAATTCTTGCAGTATTGTATTAAGTAGACTAAACATATAAATTTAAAAATATTTTAAATTTTGTTTTTTAACAGAAAAGTATACTCGCGGTGTCTCAGCAGTTGAAAGTATTCTAACGTTAGACCGATTGAGACAAAGTGTAGCTATAAAAGAATTACTTCAAGCACAAGGACAACCTTTAATAAGAAAAACCGCTAGTGTCCCTAACTTCTCCCAGGTATTTATTAATTATTGATTGTCCCCTATCTATAATCCAAAATTATTTAGTAATAATATATTTAATGAAAGTATACTCGTAAATATTGAATATCTGTTTTTCCATCGGCTAACCTAAACTTTCAGTTTAGCTGATACCTCTTTATTTATATGTGCGACAGGAGAGGCGATTCGCACGTTGCGGTCGCTTTTAGCAGCGCGACTCTACAGGATCACTCAAATTAGCAATTGAGTGCCGAGGAGTTTAATGTCAGAAATATCCTTTATTCTTTAGTCATTATATTTTTGGGTTTATTGTAAGATAGGCGAACTCGGATATTACTAGTATATTACGTAACAAGGGAGGTAAAATAGAGATGGTCCCAGATCGCACGTAAATTGGCACCCAAGCCGAAGGCGCTATTTTTCGGCGTTCACTATTTTTCGGCGTAGCGAGGACGAAATCGTAACCTTTTCGATCGGACGCCGGGAGGAAAGTTTATGGTTTCGTCCCGCTAGGCTGAAAAATTAATTTTCTTATTTATTAAGTCTCATCTAAAATGCAGTACGGTATTTCTATAATTTATTAATAAGTCTTCTACCTTACTCGTATTAATAAGTCTGATTAACTTGGAAATAACTTAGATTAGGCTGATGGTCAAAAATAAGTCCAGATTGTACAGGTGAATATATATTTATAAGACTTTGCGGTGCTTTCCCGAGAAACCGTGCTCATTATTTTCTTGAAATAAACCCGTAATAGTAAAAAGCATGTATAATATTTTTCTAATCCATTTTTTTAAATATACGAATTCTCAAAAATCACAGGCTCTATGTGACGTAAATAAAACCGTACCGTCCCTAATTAGGCTTTAATTGCGCTGGACTCAAAGGACTATGCAGCCGTTGCCATAATTCTGAGCTCGTTTAGCCCTTCTGTGACGTTTCATTATATTTAAAAAAATTAATTACACTTAAAATGCGAATTTTTATTAAAATCTAAATAAGATCTAAATTATTTTCCTCCCAGAACATTCCCGATGATTTTCTGGAATTTAAATGAGACAGAAACTTCAAGACCAGAAAGATATCTAATTGCACGCCGCATGTGTAGGAATGTTGGGGGAAGAACTGTAGCGTCAGCACTTCAAGCTGCAAACTTATGCTAAGTAATAACTGCGACGAAGAAGCAATCTGGAAGGTCCACTGAGGCGGCAAATCCGGGCTCACTTACGTATCACTTCTTTACCGGAAAGCAATTAGTGCCGCCTTGTCTGGCAACGGTTAACACCTTGTTTCCAAGATTTTCTTTTTGCCTTTTTAAATCGATTTGTTGATCTCTATGGATTATGTCTATGGATAGTGTCCCGGGTGTTGCGCAATCATGTACCAGAGTCCAGGTAGCAACCACGGATTTATTGAAACTTTACTGACTTTTATTAAGGGCACACCTATTTATGCCCCTTGGAAGCATCGCCATCCACCGGGAATACAAACAAGGTAAAATTCACTGTGATAATTACATTTATAAATACAATTTAAATATATACCTAGATAACAAATGGCTGATTTTGCGTGGGAATCGGAAGTGCTCGTCGTGTTGTTCCCTTTTATCATTTAAGCTTTAGAGTAACAATTTATATACAATTATAACGAATATAAAACAATGTTATCAACTGGTAATCGGTAATCGAGCGCCACATCAGTTGACTCATTACAATCATCTAACGGTACATCAATACCAAAGAACTTTAGGAAATAATGGATTCAAATGAACAAGCATATAATATAGACAATGAAATAAGGCAGATAATCTAAATATTCTAAATAGGTATTTTAGTCAAGAGAAAGAAATAATAGTATGCATAAATATAAGAAGCCTCAACGCAAATTATAACAAATTATTAGTATTTATTAATGACTTAAAAATAAAGCCAAGTATTATCATATGTACTGAAACTTGGAATTTACAAAATAAGGATCTTTTCAACATACCAAATTATAAAATGTATTACAACAACAGCCAAATTAACAAATCGGATGGAGTAGTAGTTTACATTAGTGATAAGATTACCGAATCAACGGAAATAGTTCAAATTAATAATCTCAAAGTAATAACCTCAAAAATAATGTTGATAGACAACAAAGAATTAGTAGTGTCAGCAATCTATAGATCGCATGATATGCATAAAACTGAATTCTTTTTAAGCATAAACAACTTATTAAATCGCAATAAAAAATACAGAAACAATTTAAATTCAAAAATTAGCTGAAAAGATAAAACAACCACAAAACGAGACCATAAAGATGACAACGCGAAATAATAAAAGTATGTTCTTAAACCCAAAAAATCAACAAGAAATTATAGAAGCCATCAATAGACTGAAAGACACTAAAGGAGGTAATGACGAAATCAACTCAGGAGTTATAAAAAAGCTCAGCTCAGCTATATTGAAACCATTAGCACACATTTTTAACAACTGTGTGTAGCGGAAAAAAATAGCGGAAATTACACCAATTCACAAATCAAAGGAAAATTTTTTACCTAATAATTATAGGCCTATTTCAATAATATCAAACCTGGCAAAAATCTTTGAAAAAATTATACATAAAAGAATTCTAAGCTTCTTCAACAAACACAATTTACTATCTGATAATCAATTTGGATTCCGGAAGAACAGGAGTACCAATAATGCATTAGCTCAAATATTGAACATAATCTACACACAACTAGATAAAAGCAGTCCAATTGCTATAACTTTCCTAGATCTGGCCAATGTATTTGATACGGTTAATCACAAAATAGTATTGGACAATAGTAGATTTTCTTACAACACGCACGTGAAGACGCGTGGGCATATTTGAATTGCCCCGCGCCACAATATATGTATATTTCTTGATTACTCGCTACGCTCGTGCTGCAAATGTTGGGCGCGCATCGGTCATCTATAAACGCGCGATAGGTAAAATAAAAAAATATACGTAGATTACATTAAAGGAACCCGTGGTGAAATTAAAAACATGGCGGCGCAGAACAACTGCCCGTTGAGGTCAGCTTAAAGGTTAGAAAGTGATTATTTTACTATTTTATAATCAGTAGTATAGCCGTACTTTCGCCCGGGGATAGAGAAAAATACTATTTCTTACACGGGAGAGAAATGGAACTTCCGCACAGACGTGGTAGGCCGTCCTACCACGTGCTGATTGGGGGCGGGCATAAAAAAAAAAGCAGAATATTTGTAAATTATACATTTAAGTCCGAATCCTCCAGGCAACAAAATAGAAGACCAAAAACAATAAGAATGTCATATGGTGACATTAACTACTTAGGAAATAATAAAGCGTATCTATACTTCGATAGAGGAATTAGAGGTATTCAGACATTTACAAATTCTATGCAACCTATTTCGAGACAAAATAAAAATCCTAGACATTATTTGGACAGAATTATTTTAACATCCTCTTGTAAATGCTACTGCACCAAAGAACACAAAGGCATGTTCCAACACTATAGAGTAACTTGTGCCATAGGGCTAACTTACCCGAAGAGACTCAACAATTTTGAAAAAGAAGCCTACAAAAGAAGAAAAAATGCGTCAACAGAGATGTACACAAAAGCAAGTTTGATGCTAATTAGATATTGGAGATAAAAATTGCCGACACAACACAACATGAAGACCGAGCTTATCTTGCAAAACTCCCATCTATAGTATTTATTTTCCTTATCTCTTTCTTTTCTTTTCCATTTTTGGTCACTCTTTTTCTATTTTCTATTTTAGATTTAAGTATTTAGTTTTATATCGAGCCAGGCTAGCATACAGGAAAAAAAATTTCCTCTGCTGGGTTACTTTGTAACTGTTTATATATCACAATATTTATAATTGAGTTTATGTAACTGCTCGTATGAATAAATAAAAAATAAAATAAATGTGCCCGAATACCCTGCTCATAGAGAAATACATATACATATATTGTGACGCGGGGCAATTCAAATATTCCCACGCGTCTTCACGTGCGTGTTCAAGACGGACCGCGGACGCCTTCTCTCTCTATCTGTCGAACGCGTTGCAATAGTGAAAAGGGCAGCGGCTGCATGTGGCCAAGAACGCGCAGCTATACCAGGTCACCGACAGATAATTCCACTTTGATTATTTTTTTAGCGCGTCAAACGCTTATAACAGATTTTCATTAGCAAGCCAAAGCTACACGTCACACGCGATGACCTCCTTTTCTAACCGAATAGAGTGCAAATTATTTCCTTAGGACTTATCCCGTAATGCAAATAGAAAGGTGTAAACCCAGTACTATGATGGGTTGTGTAATTTAAATAGTCCTGCACATATCTATATAAATATAAATATATAAGTAAACACACGTTTATTTATTATATTGTATCCAAAAGTGCTGTTTCCTCAATATGTGTTACTCTGCAAATTAATAAAAAGGTTCTCTCTTTCACTCCCTCTTTCTCTGTCTCTCTCGATCCTGCAACTAACGTGACTTTGGACGGAGATTTCACTAACGGGCCACGAGATTACTCTACTTCAAACCTGGCCAACTCATTCAAAGAGTCCTGGGGAAAGATGATGAAGATTGGGAGCTCGACGTTCCGCAAAAGAAACAAAGGAGTAGCATGCAACAATATTTTTCTGCCTGGGACGAGAGAAGACTCTCGCACGGGTCACTCGCCAATATTATTGGCTTCGCACAGAGGTGCGGCAATTGTGTGTGGCAATGTCAGATTTGCCAGCAAATAAAAGCTGAGCCGAGGCTGTGTCGACTCATCGACTGATCCTGGCAGTATGTTAGGAGACACATCATGTGCTTGCTACCCAAGATGCAACGAGTCTTTAAATATATCCTGGGTTTCCAGGATTTATTCACTTGATAGGTGGAAGCAGTACTCGCAAAGTTTAAAATACATATGTCACCGCTTTCTATTCCTATAATATCCATTTCATCATTTCTGGTTTTAGTCCCAGTTGCTGCATGTGGCACTTTGTAGTTGCCATAAAGTCGCAATGGTCTTTTAGCATTTGATTTGTAGGTGCTTTTTCTGTGTTAACTTACCGTCCATAATGACACTCAGATATTTGACTTCGTCGGATAGCTTGCAAGTCTTATCCCACTTGTATTTCCTAGTCAACATCATCACTTTAGTTTTGTCTAGATTGATTCCAAGATCAGTGATCTTACACCAAGTTTCTACTATCCGTATGCCTCTTTGAATAAGTTCCATGAATATTTCCAGGAAGTGACTCGCATCTAATGATCAGTATATCATCGGCGTATCCTGCTACCTGTCTTCCAGCATCGTTAAAATTTGACAACCAATTGACTACTACTAGGCACTACAGAAGGGGAGAAAAAATTCCTCCTAGTGGACAACTAGAGGAATCTTCTCCTTTAAGTGTCTCGCCTTACTCACATTTAGCCGCCTCTCTGCTGTCATCCTGGTCGATGGATTTTTGTTTGTCCCTTTAAAACTAATACAATGTGCCTTTTTCTTAGTTTAGGTTTTTTTAATCTGCCGTGGAGCTACCGACTGGGAGCTTTAGGGTCCCGAGGATGCTGGATAACATCCTGTTTAGCCTTGCAGCCTCAGTTTCACTGAAGACTTTCTCAACGAAGGAAGCCCATTTGCTTTGTTTAGCCTTTTTTATTTCATTACTGTACCTCTTTATATATATTCTCGTTATATTCTCGTCATCTGCGTGGGTCCTTACTTCATCTGACCTTTTTAAGGAGTTCTCTCTTTCTCGCTCTGAGTGAGGCCAGGTTTTTGTTCCACCATTTGACTTCTCCTCTGGGCCTTAGTTTCGTGGGTATTGCCTTGAGAAAGTCTCTTAACGCTTCTGCTGCTCTCTGCCGAGCTCTCCTGTTTGTTAGGGCTAATTACACAGTAAAAATCGTAGAGAAAGCAAACACGGAGAGCCCCGCAAAACTAGGAATAGCGGAATACTTGTTTTGTTCAGTGCAGAGGGGTGATGCTCTTTTTCCTGTCTTGCTATCACTAATGTCTGAATACAGTCATAAGGTCGTTATGGTTAACCTAAAAGCCGACCTGCTGTCAACTTTGGACGATGGTGCTAACATCAAGTGCCTAGCCAATGAACTCTCCATGCAATTGGTGCAGCATGGACCGACACATACAGTATCGTCGTCTCATACATGGATTGACCTAATCCTAACTGACAATAACGATACAGTGCTTAACTATAGGAAAAAATGGCTACCGCACTTCGCAAAGCACAACATAATAGATGTCACAAAAGACATCTATTCTGTTGACCTGATAAGAGAAACTTTCTCTTATAGGGTTTACAAAAAGATCAATATTGACTCTCTCAACAAGGTGCTTTCCCGTTGTGACTGGTCGGAGGGGGCTCTAACTGTTCTCAATGAAAATCTTAACAGTGCAATTAATATCTTGGCTCCTCTCAAGCAGGTTTATTCTAAGCAACGCATTATTTAAGCTCAGCGCCTTATTTTCAGAAATAAGAGTTATTTTATTTATAAAGATGACTCTGGTTAGGGCCTGACCATCAGAGCCATGCTAAAAACTGTATAACGGTTTACCTCAACAAACAATTATAAAATAAAAAAATAAAAAGTATGACTCACCTTTTATTGAATCAGTTTCGCAAATCAGTAGCTGAAACGAAGCAAAATAAAAAATAAACCAGCCTAACCAAAAGTCTATAGTAGTCCTCTAAAACGACTAGACTGTTATTATTATTATTAACTGTGCCCGGGAGTGCTCCTCAGGAATAATTAGCTTTCGCCATCGTATCCCTATCGCCCTAGCTAATCTTCAGCAGAGCGGTCTATTCCTAATGCCCTACAAAAAGCTATTAGGTTGTTTATACCCTCTGTACTGAAAGTTTCAGAGTCAAAGACCCTGGTTCCCAGCCACTTCATGCGATAACACGTTAGGTTTGGGCACTCGCAGAGAAACTGTTTTGGGACCGCTTTTTGACACAACCTACATTGGATTTTTTTTATATGAATTATTTTGCTTAGTTTGTAACTCTAGGATATGATTTACATTATTAATTTTAGGTTTATCGCGCGTTACAGATCTTTCTTCCAAACTTTCGTTTGCAAGGGTTTGCTTGATTCTACTTGTATCCTCATAATTTATTGCGGCAAGAACATCATGAGCATGTCTCAGTAATTGTTTGATTATTAAGAAGTTTGTCTCGTATACATCCATTCGCGGGAAATTCTTTGCGATACGAACTTGCGTCATGAAGTACTCTTGCAGCGAGCAGTCAGTATTTTTAAATTTTCTATTGGTTCATTCAGCTTTTGCTCGGGTACGCGCCTCAACTGAGTAAAACTCCCTCAAGAAACTTTGGCTGAATTGAAAAAAATTTACGAATGAATTGGGTTGTGACTCATACCATGTTCGCACTTTACCCTTTAATGCCTCCTCAACAATCAGTAATTTTTGGGCCTCTTTAGTGCGTTTTTTTACAAAATATCGTTTGAGTTTACTTATAAATTCGCGTAGATTTCCAGTGGTACCGACGTACATCGGTTGCGTAATATTTATTTGTAAACTTTCCAAATACTCTGCGATTTCGTCTGCTAAGGTCGAGTTTATTGACGTGTTTGACCTTGCGTTTTCTTGATTGTTGTTGTTATTCTGAATATGTGCTAGAGCCTCGCTGTGTGTCGCCGACGGGTTGATGATGACGGTTTGAATTTCTCTTTGTAATTGATGAATTTGGGTTGTTAATTTATCGTTCTCACGGGTGAGAGTGCTGATCCGCTGATTGAGCCTCGTTACATCATCCACCATTTCGTCTAGACAATTCTTCAACTTTTCCATCGTTATCCCTCGGCGAAGGCTTCCACGTGGTTATGTAAAAAAAAGAATATTTGTTTTATATGTCTTTAATTAATATCTATCCTATTATTACCCGGCCGCTAGATGGGCGCCAATGTGACTTTCTTTCCTTTTGTTTATAATTAATAGACGAGCATTCCAATCTGTTTGTAATTTTATTGATGGTCAATGCTGCCTTGTGCACTTTAATAGAGAAAAAATAACGATTCTTCGGTTTTCTTTATCGCGGTAGCGATAAAGCGGTCTAAGTCGAGTATACAAGAAATATCGAAAACGGTTGATCCACCCTTCGTCGATTCGCAGGCCGTCTCACAAAAAAAAATAAACACTGTCAACGCTCGCGCGCTTAGGGTCATACCTCGTCTCGGGGAATTTATCTCATTCTCTCCAGCCAGTCGACCTTTCAAGAACGCATCGAATGGGCCCTGTTTCCCAGGGGATGCACTGCTTGGCTCGTTCATGCGGGCGGCTGGCTCAGATAGTCCGCTGGCTCAGACGGTCTGCCGTCGAGTATCGCCTCGTTCCGTGGTGACGATGGAAGGAAAACGACGAGGCGATGGAGATATTCCGGAGACGTGGTGACTTCTCCTCTACTGTGGTGAATGCCGATCCGCGTAAATAATGCCGGGCGCTCGCCGAAGGTAACCGATCAGAGTGCAATAAAAATCCGAAATTAGAGATAGACAAAAACGTGAACAAAATGAATAGTGACGAAGCTTACACGACTTACCCTCTTCGTGGAATTCGGGGACCACGAGAATACGGGATGTCGTCGCCACTCGTTCACAGCCTAGTAAAGTAACACTTTCAAACGCTCGCTTAAGTCGAAAACCACGAAATCACGCGCGCGCCGTATCACCTATAACTTTAACTGATACTTTTAGGCGCGTAATTCAAACAAACTAAAGACTTGCTACAAGCCATCACTTCTGATGCCTCTAAGCGCAACATTCGCTTCCGTACACTCAGCACCAATCTCTTTAAGGGGAGGTCGTACCATCCTACATTACCGACCGCGATACGAATCGCTGTTTCCAACTTTTCTCTGTCATTTATTAGTGAAATGCACTGTAACGGGAAACCGGCCGCGTGTGTGATCGCGACGGGCTGCTCGCACAAGACGCGCACAAACTAACGCGCAAGTTAAAATAATTACTAAAATTGGATCCGCGGAATAAATCAACGTCGAAATCCAAGTGAAAAGATTTAACATCCCCAAATTTACGGGGATGGGGCGCCAGGCACTGTAAAACAAAATATGCGAGCAGTGCCTCTCGCAAAAAGAATTTAATTCGCACAATACGGACTCTCGCTCCGGCTACTCAGCGAAGAGTCGTGAGGTCGCGAACGGCAAAGTCGCTGGAGGTTGCGGACAACACAATAACATTAATAGACAAAAATAAATAATAAATCAAACGTAACTCTAATGTGCCTTTATTTAGCCAGCGACTTAAGGCGCGCGGCTTTCCAAAATAGGCAATTACAATAATTTTAGAATTTAACAAAAGACGTTTTACAAATTAGATTATTCAATAAGTTTTAGAATTTAACAGATCAAATTACTAGTTGAAATTTCAGATTTACTTAATCACATGTTCAATACTTGAATTCAACAATAAAATCAGAATTAAATTAACTCCACCAGAAATATACGCGGACGCTAATTACTCATCAAACGGCGCATAAGGGCGCAACAAAAGAAATACAAATGCCTTATAAAAATAACGCGTAATCAAGCGCGAGGCACGAGCACCCTGGCGTAAAATCTATTTGCCTCAACGTAGGCGAACAAATCCACTTATCTTTCGCCGAATAGATGGGCCTGAACGAAGGCCGCGAAATATTAAGTAAAACGTGGGTTCGCCATGGAACAAAAGTAGAAATTTATAAATTTGGACTTTTAAGTCAATCAACGCGGCGCGGAAGTTGCTCCAGGCAATCCTCCTCGTAGGCCAGCCAGTTGAGAAGTCGCAGAGCGCTGCTCCTCTCGGTGCGACCAAGGCACCGACGCTCGTCGTCTCGTCGGCGTCACCGCTGCCGATTGGTCGCCTTAGATCGGGTGATTCTGGAGGGCCAGTGGAAAGGTGAAAACACCTTGTCTCTTGCCTCCTCATCTCTCGCCTGTCCTGCTGAAAAATTTTTGTGCGGCTCGGCAGCACTGCCTTCAGGCAATATTTCGCAGGCTTATATAGAGAGAAATTAAATGGGAGGCAATACTCATCTTTTAAACGAACTGGACCCTCCGTTGCCCTTGGCTGTTATCGCAGCAACGGCGCGCCTCAGATGACGACGGCGATCGGTACCTGGCCATCCTATGTGCGCATCTGCAGGTATCTTGGCCGAGGTATCTTCCCCTGGAATATATAAGCGCTTCCCCGGAAAAATACTATTTCTAACGCAATTTTAGGCAGTGGTGGAAGGACTTCCCATCTGGCTGCTTGTTCACTAATCAAACTGACACGCGAAGTAACGGGCGAAAAAGCGCCACGTTACAGCACAAATAATGCACAAATTAAATTCCACTCAATAAATTCATTGAAGAAGAGGGCTCAACTAAGATAATTGTAATATGGAGTCAAAAATCGTCGCTACCTTACTAGCAAATATACAATGGCGCTGCTATCGTTCAACTCAACATATATATGCCATATACATATGCCAAATTAAAAAATTTATTAATTTTATAATTTTTGACTCCGTATTACAGTTATCTTAGTTGACCCTCTTCTTCAATGAATTTTTTGAGTGGAATTTAATTTGTGCATTATTTCACTAACAAATGACAGAAAAAAGTTGGAAACAGCAATTCGTATCGCGGTTGGTAATGTAGGATGGTACGACCTCCCCTTAATTACTCTATTATTAATTAAGGGGATGCCTAACTTAATTTTCGCGCTCTACTACACCGACGATTCTCCATGTTCTTTGCTAACCTCTAAGGCAAATTTGATTTTTCAAATAATTTTGAAACGGCTTGCTTAATAGCAGTTCTGTTTGCATCAAAATATTATTTATAATTCGTAGAATGTGCGTAAACTTCTTTTTTGGCTGATTTCAATTCCAATTGAAAAATAAGTCAGTATTTTCAGCAATAGGAAATGAAATCAGCCAAAAAAGAAGTCTATGCACATTCTACGAATTATAAATAATATTTTGATGCAAACAGAACTGCCATTAAGCAAGCCGTTTCAAAATTATTTGAGAAATCAAATTTACATTAGATGCTGTAGCAGAGAATGTAGAGAATTGTCGGTACAGTAGAGCGTGAAAATTATGTTCGGCATCCCCTTAAAGTGGCTGTATAACCTCCATCGATCAATTCGGACAATTTTCCATCGCAGTGCGACCGGTGTCCGCGTAAAATCTCGACAAGTCTGTCTCTCTCTGTTTTGAGTTCGAGAACAATTTTTTGTTTCCACAGTAAAAATATTTTTTTCACGTTTTTTACTATTACTGCGAGACTCACTTTTATTAGTTGATTCCTTTGAATTAAATGTAATTACGCCAGCATCAAGCGTCATTTGAGCTTCCTTATTTAAGAATGCAGCTACTTTCTCTAAATCGGACTTATTTTTATCCTTTGAAGCTGCATATCTAATATAATTATCAATCATTGAATCAGGTAATTTTTCAAGAATTTAATTAACTAAATCGGTATTATACAAATAACCTTTAAAATCCAATGATTTTATGGCAATTACTGTGTTTTTTACTCGCGGCGCACATACAATTATGGTTATTTTTCTCGAATTCAAAGCAGGTAATTCTCTGACCATGTTAATAATTTTCGCTAAAAATATTTTAGAATTGCCAAAGCACGATTCAAGACTTATCATTTCTTCGGATGTGTTTCCTCCTGCAAACAAAGCTTTAAAAATTCAAAGATTCAAAAATTTTTATAACGTTCTCGCACTATAGCCACCCGATTCGGTTGAAATATTATAAGCCTGTTTCAAACAGGTCCAGTCAAGGGGATCTCCTGAAAAGGATGGTTATGATTTTGAGAAAGAAATTCTGTTCAATAGCTTTGAATTTTCCGAATATAAGAATGTTTTTTTTAATAGTTGCTAGCGTGTCTTGAAGCACGTTTAGAATTGTTAAGGCTATATTGTTTTTATCGTTGAAAGAAAAATTATGCACTGGAACACGTTTGGAGCTATGAAATCATTGATCAAAATCACTGCAAACATCGTCGTAACGCAAGTTGAATCATTATCAAAAATATTATTTTGAAAAAATTCATTAGCGTTTCTTTCGCGAATTACATTATTCCTCACGTATTCATCATGAGCGTATGGATGTAAATCATTAAAATTATCATTATAAACGCTGCGGGGTGAACGCACATCCGCATCTTCATATATCAAGTCTTGAAGCACTGACGATGCTGCTCGAGATGTTGGATGGGTACCTAGCATGAAGCGTGACGGATCTTGCCACTGAGCCTACGTCTACGCGCTGGTTTCAAGTTGAAAATGCAGTTGGATACACGAAATCATCCACTGCTGCCGCCATGGATACACGCGACGTAGTCGTGGTGAACTCGCCTTGCATTCCAGAGAAATACGCCCGGTTGCGCAGTAAAGGCTTTGATGTAGAACGGCTGCTGATTTGTCCTATCAGTGTCGAAATGCGCTTTGGGTAACGCACGGGAATTGCAGTTGAAGGAAGCACTGGCAAGTACACTAGCGCTGGTGGAGCTATATATAATGAAAAAAAGTTGTCCCCGCTGACATTGGTCGATCTGCTTTATTCGCTAATGAATCCCGTAAAATTTGGGTCGAGGTACACTCTGCACTCTTCTCCTTGAACGTTGTCGGAAATACAAAATCCTCCGCTGCTTTCGTTGTCGCTGTCGTTACCTGCGATGAAAGCGCCATTTCTCTTCGGGTTATAGATTTCGCTGCTGTTCTCGGAAGTCCCATTGCATCTGCAATTGGAAAATTTGCTTAGTCATTCTCGGCTTCTAACGGTGTAAACCGGTATGATGATAACACGTTTTGAGAGAACGGGAGGCTATATTGATATTTAACATGGTTTAATTGTGCTCCAGGTGTTTTTCTTGTCTTATAAGGTGCTGCTGACTGCGTTTTTGGAAGACGCGGTAAATCCCAAGTCGCTGATGTTCGGATCTCCTCCAAAGTTTTTGTCATCATTCTTGGTCCAATAAAAAAATTACTGCGACCTTCTACGATGGCATCCGTTTGTGCGTTCTCCACTAATGCTCGTGCGGCAGCTACCTGGGTTCGCGGTGCTTCTAACGCCATCTTCTGAGCTCAATTTCATTAAATGTGCCATTTTTGCGGGTGATATTGCTGGTCGCCCTCTTTTCTTAGTTCCGGCTTTAACTACTACGTTTTCCTTAACCTTGGCTTGGTTCGATACCTTCAAAATTGCCTCACGTCTTATTCAGTCTGCCGCATTGTCGAGGTCTGGTCCTTTTAGCTTCAATTTTTTAATGTGACTCACGTCTCAATTAACGAATTTTTTTCTCCCGTCCCGGGTTTCGGCACCAAATGTTTCGCACACACGAATAAATTATTTAATACTCTTTTTAAATATTATAGATTTATTTTATATTTTATATTTATTTTACAATAGTAGTCTTCGCTAGCGTTTTCCAGAGAAGAATGGATGGTATTTTTTTTAAACATTAAAAAAGGAAGGCGTTGCTATAGAGTCAAGCTCGCGCATTCTCCGCGACAACCCGTCCACACGCGCATCATGTCACGTTTTTCGCTTTTTCTCTAATTGTTTAAACAATTAAGCGGCACTTAGGGTCACGCACGATCCATTTGATCGCCGTACGCACCTGCCTGCGTGGTGGATTCCTCTATTATCCACCACATGGAGTAATGACGAACTCGCCTCCAAGGAATAATAAATACATTTATAAATTGTTCACTCATTCTTCCTGTTTGTAACAAATAGATTGGTTTTAAATTGAGAATAGACTTTAATTGTCGTTTCTCTTTTACAGGTAAATATTTTAAATAGTGCACATACAGGGTGTCCAAAAAGTCTGGAAACACCCAAATAACTTTTCAGGTGATTTATTTGTAAAAAATGTCAAGGTTATATTCGATGTAATTTTCGACAAGGAATTCCATAGAATATAACCTTGACATTTTTTATTACAAGGAAAAAGGGAAGCACCATTTTTGACATCAGCAATGGAAAGAGCGGGAAATTTTACATTCAAAACCATTGAGGTCAATAATTTTCCATTCATCTTAAAGGTCATTTGGAGGTTATTCAATTTTGAGGTCTCGTAGAAAAACTCGATTGAGGGAAATAGATCAAAGCTTACTTCAGCTGTTTTCTTCAATCACAAGTAGCGCTGACCTCAAACCTAACCTTGTTTGTATCCTTTAAGGTCAATCCAAGGTCAAAATTTGTTTCTTAAGTCCCCCTCATCTGATATCGGCAATTGAAAAAGGAGAAGTTTCCATAGCGTTACCGAGAAACAATTATTGATTATTACCATTTCAAGCTCTTCTATTGAATTCGTTCAAATAATTTTCCGCAGCAGTAGTGTACAATCTGAAAAAATATTTTACTGGTTTTTGAATTTTCATATTTTGATCATCTTGCGTCTCTTGCAAAGAAAAGTGCAATGGACAAACTCACTGATAGAGAAAGAATAACGCTTCTCATGATGAGAGGTTGGGGTCCGGTGCAGCGATCTTATAGGGCTGTAAGGGATCTTTTCAATGCTACATTTAGGCCTAATAGGATTCTAATTTCATTTGCAACAGTTCAAAAAACTGTTAAAAGGTTTGAAAATACCGGCACTATTAGTGACCTGCCTAGATCAGGTAGACCAAAGTCAGCAAGTAATAAAGAGAAGTCATTAGATGTTTTGTTAACATTCACTGAAGATGCACATACATCTACTCGTAGAGCTGCTCAAGAGCACGAAGTTAGTACATCATCTGTTCATAACATACTACATGAAGCAAATTTTCATCCCTACAAAGTAACACTGATACACAAACTGAACAAAGATGGTTTCGACCGTCGCGTTGAATTTTGTGATGATATGATGGCTCGCATAGATCAAAATCCTAACTTTCTATTTAAGATAGTATTTTCAGATGAAGCTACATTTCAACTTGACGCAAGTTTGAATAGGCATAATTGTAGATATTGGGCAGCTGATAATCCTTATTGGGCACGAGAAGCTAAATCACAATATCCACAAAAATTAAATGTCTGGGTTGGAATACTAAATGATAAAATTATAGGACCATTTTTTATTGATGGTAACTTGAATGTCCAAAATTATGAAGCTATGCTCCGCAATCAAATAGTTCCTGCAATAATGGAAATAAGCGGAGAAAACTTCAATGGCACATGGTATCAACAGGATGGCGCAGCAGCTCATTATGCACGAACTGTTCGCGCTTACTTAGATGCGGTATTTGTTAATCGATGGATAGGACGAAGAGGCATTATTGAATGGCCCACTAGATCCGATTTGATCGCCTCTTGATTACTTCTATTGGGTATTTGAAAGATCGCGTGTAGAAAACAATACCCCAAAATTTGGATGAATTACGGCAAAGGATCATTGATGAATCAGCTCTCATTCCCGCTGAAATCATCAGAAATGCTGTTGGTGCTTTTTACCATCGATTAGGACAGTATCAAGAAGTAAATGGGGAGCAGTTCGAGCATCTACGATAATCATAGTTGGAAATATTTATTCAATCACGTGAGAGGCAAGGGGACTCACGATAATAAAGCACCCCAAAGGAAGCAGAAATTACTACTTCCACGCCGTTGTTCCTGGGTAACGTTAAAAGTAAAATTAAATGACCTTTAAGATCAATGGAAAATTATTGATCTCAATGGTTTTAATTTTAAATATCCCGCTCTTTCCATTGCTGATGTCAAAAATGGTGCTTCCCATTAAAAAAAAAAGACCTGACCTTAAAAAAACCGTCAAGGTCATCTTCAAGGTCAAATCTAATGTCGCCGTTGAATTCCTTGACAAAAATTACATCGAATATGATCTTGATATTTTTTTACAAATAAATCACCTGAAAAGTTATTTGGGTGTTTCCAGACTTTTTGGACACCCTGTATAATATGATTGTTAAATAATAAAGTTAACCTCTTTTACAGAGCAACATATTGCAATTTATTCACTGACAAACTACCCAATAACATGAATTATCTTATATATGTATTCTATGAAAAGGATTTCTTAAGAAATAAAGAAAAAAATTTTTCATGAAAATAATTATGTCGAAGAAGAAAATAAAGAAATATATGTGGAACAAGAAAGTGTTAACCCATTAAAAACCTGGCAAAGATATCGAGAAACGAACTGTGCCATCCTTTGCATAACCAAAAAAAAAGAATACCCGTTGTTCGCGATTTCTCTATTCGAATTGCGCGCGCTACGAACTCCAGCAACACTCCAGCTCAGATGGCGCTGAAAACTTGCGCGCGCTCGCTCAGGCGCGTTCACGGCAAAGATAGCGTCCCTCGACGCCATCTTAGCTCTCTACGACCAGCTCTTGACAGGGAAAGACGCTTTTGCTTTTCATCAAGGCTTTTTCGACCCGCTCAACCCCGCTTTTATCATCCAGCTCAATCACTGCATCATTGAAACCTGCTCTGCATTTTCCAGCTCATCGCTACATTGTTCCAGCTCAGTCAAGATAGTTCTGCTCATTATACACAAACTCAAATATAATTATTGAGGTTAAGGTATGCTCGCCTACACTCGAGGCTGAATAAAATTTAAAGTGCTCAATAAAAATCGTGTATTTATTTAAAGTCCCCGCTCGCTGTAACTACCCAATTCCTTCAACAAGCAATTTCTCAAACATTTGATCCTTTGAGCCGGATACGGGTAGTTTACAGCGAGTGCGTGTGTGTACAAGTAAATGACACGTGGCTCATTTAAGGTTAAAGTGCTCACGAGAGTAAGCAGCTGCCGACCGCTCATTTCATCCGCTCATTGATTGCTGACTCCTGCTCACTTCTGCGATGGCTGACGACAAGAAGGCAGAGGACATCAAGCCTATCAGTTCAGCCTCCTCCGTCGGTGAGCTGGATCGACCTTGCTCTTCTCAGCTGCCACCGGTGCACCTGCTCGTCCCTCCAATCAACGCCGACGCTCCAGGTGCTCGGAGCCGCTCTTCTTCTCGCTCAAGCGTTCCTGAGGAGAGAGACCACCCACCGCCCCGTGTGTCACGTTTCCAGCCTCCAAGGGAGCTCCAAGTGCGCTGCAATGCTCAGGACATGATGCACTCGGTACTGGTGGATATTTATGACCAGCTCATGACGACCGAGTCTTCCCCAGCAAGTCTGCTCATCGAGTGCAAGGCTCAAGTGAACTCCATTCTGGAAACATCCACGTTGAAGCATGAGATCATTGAGACGATGTGGACGTCTGAGGCAGCGTCCATGCCGTACTTCAAGCTCAATTATTTTGCTCAGATCGTTAAATTATCTCATCGGATATTAAGAACAATATCATTGTCCATGCCTACTCTTCCAGGTCAGCCAGAGCTCATGTCCAGTCCAGCTCAACGACACTTAAAGCTCCCAGACATTAGCTTGCCAACGTTCTCAGGAGAATATGCGGAGTGCTCCCACTTCAGGGATCTGTTCAAAAGCCTCATTCTGGACAACGTCGACCTCGCTCCAGTTGAGAAGCTCCACTACCTCAGCAGCTGTTTGTCGGGAGAGCCAGCTCAGGTAATCTCAGGATTTCCTATCAACGACAGCTCATTGGAACCAGCCTGGACTCAGCTGAGTGAGCGCTACGAGAACAAGCGGCTCGCAGTGGGGTCCCTGCTTAATCAGTTGCTTGACATGAAGCCGCTCACTAATAGATCAGCTCATGGGCTGCACGAACTGGAGATAACCCTCGGCCAAGTCAAAAAAGGATTGGCAGCGCTCAACATCACTGACCAGCTTGGTGACATTCTCCTGACTCACCTGACGGACAGGAATATGGACCGAGCGACGAAGGAGAATTGGGAGCATTCTCTCGGCTCGGCTCATCTAACGAGCTTCCATCATCAGATCAAGTGGAGAACTTCCTCAAAGCTCGAGCTAGAGCTCTCGAGAGGGTGGAAGAGGACACTGCGAAATCCAAGTCAGCTCAAAGACGCTCAGCCAACGTAGCCACTCCATCAGTTCAATCGAAAACTGTGGCTTACAGTTTAGGCCACACAGCTCATCCATGCGACCAGTGCCAGCAGCCGCATTTTATCGTCATGTGTCCGCAATTCCGGACAATGAATGATCCAGCACGCAAGGAGATAGTGCGTAACAAGCGACTGTGTTACAACTGCCTGAGAAGGCACAGCATCAGTGCGTGCAAGAACACTACACTCTGCAAGGTGTGCAATCAAAAGCATCACACCATGCTTCACGCCCCCGCTCGTACTCAACAACCATCGTCAGCTCAACAAACAGCTCCAGTGCCCCCTCAGCAGTCCAGCTCTTCACAAGAGGCTCGACCTTCAACATCAGCTCAACAACATTGAAGTGTTGGTGCAATCGTCGGCTCACCACTCAAAATTCAAGACCAATCATCTCAATTTGTTCTGCTCAATCCACCAGTTAGCTCATCGCATGTCAATTGCTCAGAAGCAACATTTTTAGGTACAGCCATTGCTCATGTACAAACTCAACTGCTCAACCATCCTGTTCGTTTGCTCATCGATTCCGGCTCAGAATTAACGTTTGTAACCGAACGCTTAGTTCACCAGCTCAAGCTCCCCCGTCGTGCTTCATCGCTGGCGATACACGGAATTGGAGGGGGTAAATCAGCTCAAACACTCCGCTCAGCTCAGCTCACTCTACAATCAAGATTCACCAAAGAGGCTATCATCATTGAGGCTCAGAATCTGCGAGCGGTCATCTCAATGACACCATCTGCCAAGATCACCCACTATCATTGGCCGCATTTAACGAATTCAGATCTTGCAGATGAACGGTATTTCCAGCCACGACCAGTGGATATAATCATCGGAGCTGTTTATTACGGAATCGTTGTTAACTCCAGCATCATCAAAGCTCACCCAGGAGCTCCAGGCGCTCAGTCATCAATATTTGGATGACTCATTATTGGACCCTCTCAAACTCAACTTGCCAAATCTGTCTCTGCTCATCATGGCATTGTCAACCATGATGACGAACTCCACGAACTGCTCAGCAAATTCTGGATGCAGGAAGAGCTCAACGGTGACTCAAACCACAGTTTGAGTCCTGAAGAAGAAGAGTGTGAACAACATTTTCTCTCCACGCACTCCAGAGATGCAACTGGCAGGTACATCGTCCGAATTCTGCTCAAGGAGGATCCTGCAGCCCTTCGACACTCACGCTCAACGGCATCAAAATGCCTCGCTCGGATGTCAAGAAAAATCACTCAACACGAAACCTTGGGCACACTCTACACTGCTTTTATGGATGAATATTTAGCTCTGGGACACATGAAGGAGGTGGACACGACGTCAACGTCAAACTTCTCACCGTTCTATCTGCCGCATCATGGTGTTCTTAAGCCAAACAGCGCAACCACCAAGCTTAGAGTTGTGTTCAATGGCTCATGCTCAACTTTCTCTGGGAAGTCGCTCAATGACATCATCTGGAGGTGCTCACCTGGATCCGCCATTTTCATCATTTGTTTGCCACTGACATTGTTAAGATGTACAGACAAGTCAAAGTGCATCCAGACGACTGGGATCTTCAGAGGATCATCTGGAGAAACCACGATCATCAAGAGGTGGATTTTCAGCTCACCACGGTCACGTACGGTACCAAGGCTGCTCCCTTTCTCGCTACTTGAGCCTTGTTGCAGCTCGTTGAAGATGAAGGCCATAAATACCCGCTCGCTGTTCCCTCGCTCAAGCAAGGAAGATATGTTGATGATATCTTTGGGGGAGCAGATACTCCTGATCAGCTCAAGGAAATCGCTCAGCAAGTAACGCAGCTCTGCAATGCGGGCGGATTTCCTTTATCAAAATGGCATGCCACTCACGAGAACCTGTTGGTTGCGTCACCGACAGATGGTTCACCGCTCACTCTCGACGATTGCACAACCTCTCTACTCGGACTGAAATGGCTTCCTAAGGAAGACACATTCACCTTCACATCAAAGTTCTCATCTCATTCTGGACGGCTCACCAAACGGCTCATCTTGTCAGAAGTTGCTCAGATTTTCGACAAGTTGGGGTTTGTCTCACCAGTTATCATTAATGCAAAAATTCTACTGCCGGAACTCTGGTTACTCAAACTTGGCTGGGATGATCCACTTTCAGCTCAAGTGTGCTCAAGATGGCTCACCATTCGAGAGGAACTCACCATGCTGGACAGCATATCAGTTCTACGTTGGTTTGGAACTTGGAGTTTTTCAACTGTAGAGCTCCACGGCTTCTCGGCTTCTTCTCAGGACGCTATGGCAGCAGTAGTCTACTTAGTCGTTCACTCACCCTCTACAGGCTCAATGACGTCACTAATTTGCTCAAAAACAAAAGTCGCGCCACTCAAGAGACTAACCATCCCTCGGTTGGAACTCACAGCTGCTCTATTGCTTGCAAGGTTCATCAAAGCTACTCAAGCGTCTCTTCAAGTGAAGATCGACGCCACTCATCTGTGGACGGACTCTCAAGTTACGCTCATGTGGATCAGCTCACCAGCAAGTCGTTGGAAGGACTTCGACAGGAACAAAGTCGCCCAAATTCAAGAATTGTGCACACTTGACACCACCTGGCGATATGTACCCGGCTTAGAAAATCCAGCAGATTGCGGCTCACGAGGCATCACTACAACACAACTCAGGACTCATCCACTCTGGTGGACCGGTCCTTTCAGGATCATGCTCGACTTAGCTCAATGGCCTCACCAGCCATCTTACCACTCAGACGAGGCTGCTATTGAAGCTAGACCTGGGATCACTCTTGCGGCTACAGCTCAACAGCCCACATATCACTGGGACCTCATTTATAAGTACTCCTCATTGCACAAATTATTAATTGTGACATCATTCATTTTTAGAGCAAGAGATGCATTCCGGAGACAGCTCAAAAATTCACCGCTCTATGACGCTCAACGCATCCAACAGGCTCAGCTCTTCTGGATACGTGCAACTCAAGCAGCCTATTTCTCTCAAGAAATTCGTCAACAGGGGTGCAGTGTTGTCATCTGGTCATCCGTTTACTCGTATGACTGCCTTCATCGACTCTGAGGGAGTAATTCGTGTTGGTGGAAGACTAGAGTTGTCATCACTCAGCTTCCAAGAAAAACACCCTGCAATTTTGCCTCGTCACTCTCAGCTCACCACGCTCCTCATAGACTCAGCTCAATTCTTCACGGAGGTACCCAATTGACGCTCGCTAAACTCCGGCAGACGTGTTTGATTATAGGAGGGAGAGCGTCAGTCAAGGCTCACATTCTCAGATGTGTCTCGTGCGCCCGGCAACGAGGCATAAAGCTCAGCAGCTCATGGGGCAACTCCCAATTTCACGGCTCACTCCCACACGAGCCTTCCTCCACACCGGAGTAGACTACGCGAGACCAGTCACGATGAAGACGTGGAAAGGACGAGGATGCAAGACAGATAAAGGCTGGATTTGCGTCTTCACATGTCTAAACACCTCAGCAGCTCATTTGGAAGTCGTGACTGATTACTCAGCTGACTGCTTCTCGGCCGCCTTCCGTCGATTCACCTCTCGGCGCGGAATGGTCGAGGTTATGTATTCAGACTGCGGCACCACCTTTTAAGGACTCACTCACTCACTCAACTCTTCACTGAAGCTTCGCAAGATCATCAGCTCATTTCATCTGCTCTAGCTACTCAAGGAACTCAGTGGAGATTCATCCCTCCTGCTGCTCCACATATGGGTGGCAAGTGGGAAGCGCTCGTGAAATCCATCAAATTTTACTTGCGACGTACTGTTGGAGAGACTCTGCTGACGTTTGAAGAACTTACAACTCTTCTGACTCAGATAGAAGCTGTACTCAACTCCAGACCGCTCACACCGCTCAGTGATGATCCGTCGGACATTACAGCAATTACTCCAGGATACTTCCTCATCGGCTCAGCTCTAAATAGTGTCCCGGAACCGTCACTCAACAATCTCAATTCTGCTCGACTCTCAAGATGGCAGCTCATTCAGCAATGCCTCCAGGCATTCTAGAATCAATGGTCGGCTCACTACCTGCACCGCCAGCAAGCCATCTCCAAGTGACATCATCCATCTCACCACTTCAAGGTCGGCTCTATGGCTCTTCTCACCGACGAACGGTTGCCACCTGCAAAATGGCCTCTCGTTCGCATTACTCAGCTCCATCCAGGACAGGATGGACTTACTCGGGTGGTGACGCTCCGAACCGCTACATCAACAATTACTTGTCCAATTACCAAACTCGCTCCGCTGCCAGTTTCACTGCCAAAGGAGAAATCAGAAGACTCATCTCAAGCTTAACTGGATTTACGACCCAGTTACTCATAATGTTTAACCACGTGGATTTACCCCCCACTTGGTTCTGTGCTCAGCTCAACAAATTGGACTCCACACACTCAACACTCAAGCTCAACATCATGCATCTCCAGCAGAAGGATTTACGACTCTGCTGCACTTCTCATCATCTTTACTTGCTCTGACTGGATTTACGACCCAGCCCACTGCAATTCATCTCGACATCGCTCTTGTACTCAATCATCAAAGGCGTTCATAATGCGGGCGGAATGTTCGCGATTTCTCTATTCGAATTGCGCGCGCTACGAACTCCAGCAACACTCCAGCTCAGATGGCGCTGAAAACTTGCGCGCGCGCGCTCAGGCGCGTTCACGGCAAAGATAGCGTCCCTCGACGCCATCTTAGCTCTCTACGACCAGCTCTTGACTGGGAAAGACGCTTTTGCTTTTCATCAAGGCTTTTTTGACTCGCTCAACCCCGCTTTTATCATCCAGCTCAATCACTGCATCATTGAAACCTGCTCTGCATTTTCCAGCTCATCGCTACATTGTTCCAGCTCAGTCAAGATAGTTCTGCTCATTATACACAAACTCAAATATAAATTATTGAGGTTAATGTATGCTCGCCTACACTCGAGGCTGAATAAAATTCAAAGTGCTCAATAAAAATCGTGTATTTATTTAAAGTCCCCGCTCGCTGTAACTACCCAATTCCTTCAACAAGCAATTTCTCAAACACCCGTGTTTTTTCTTTTGTCGATCACAATGGTTTATAATAAATTCTTTAAGCAAATAACTCAAAATTTCGTAATTTTGCAAAACTGAATGCGAATATCGATTCACAACAAAAACTTATGTAACGTTTTTTGTTAGTGTTCAATTTATTTGTCTAAAACAGGAAAAAAATCTTCACATATAAATCATCCTTCTCATCCTTCGATTGTTTATCCTTATTTTACACTAACAAGTTAAACTCTGACAAAAAAAAGTTACAGAAGTTTTTGTCGTGTTTCTGACCGTAGAATCGATATCCGCATTCAGTTTTGCAAAAATACGACATTTTGAGTTATTTGTTTAAATAATTTGATATAAACAATTATATTCAACAAAAGAAAAACACGGGTATTCTTTTTCTTGGTTATGCAAAGGATGGCACAGTTTATTTCTCGATATCTCTGCCAGGTTTAGCCTGGTTTTTAATGGGTTAAGGGGATGCCTAACATAATTTCCGCGCTCTACTGTATCGACAGTTCTCTATATTCTCTGCTATAGCATCTAATATAAAATTGATTTTTCAAATAATTTTGAAACGGCTTTATTAATGGCATTTCTGATTGCATCAAAATATTATTTATAATTCGTAGAATGTGCGTAGACTTCTTTTTTGGCTGATTTCATTTCCTATTGCTAAAAATACTGACTTATTTTTCAATTGGAATTGAAATCAGCCAAAAAAGAAGTCTACGCACATTCTACGTATTATAAATAATGTTTTGATGCAATCAGAAATGCTATTAAGAAAGCCGTTTCAAAATTATTTGAAAAATCAAATTTGCCTTTGAGGTTAGTTAAGAACATAGAGAATCGTCGGTATAGTAGAGCGCGGAAATTAAGTTAGGCATCCCCTTAATAAAATTAATGACGAAACAGAAGCAATTAAGGAAATTATATGTCAAGGGACAGACGCGCTCATTATTAATGGAAGAGATATACAGATTAAAAAAAGAAAGGTCCGAGGAAGAAGGGACTTGTACACCCCCCTTCACAAACTTTTGCCAATCTTCGGCAAAAATCTGGGAAGAAAGAAAGTTTTCTCCACTCCAACCTCAAATACGCAAGTTTGCATGCGATTTGCGGCTCTCGTGGAGAAAAATACGGTTTCACACTAGTGCGTAAGTGAATCTTTGCCTCGGGAGACTCTGACTCGGGAGGAGACGCAAATAATTCACTTCCGCACCCGTATAAAAATGTACTATTTATATTATTGCGAAAAATTATCGCAGCTTCCAAATGCCGACGGCATTCTTTTCGGTGAAGCCAAAGCTTTAGAAAAATACATTTACATTTAAAAAAATTAAATTTCCTCTTTTTGTTAACATTTAAAAACTAATAAAAAAGTCAAAAATTTTAACCCTCATAAAATTCCATATAGTTTTTGAACCAATTATCGCATCTCAAAAATCTCAACGGTATTTGAAAGTTTATGCTTTCAGCTTAAAAATGCGGTGTCGTACAAATTTATACAATTATTTTTAACGGAGTTATCATCATACTAGTAAAAAATTGATTGTTTTCTTCATTTCCAAATATTGTAACGGGGTTGTCCTATGACCTATTATCTCGAAGAGGAGACCTTCCTCCGCAAGATGGGTGCAATGGGGCACGTGCGAGTGCCCCTCGAGGTCCTTACCTCGGGGTGCGCGCGAGCACCCGACGGCGAACACACGTCGCCGCGGCCCGTCTACAACGCGAGAGTACGCCTGTACTCTCGCTTTTCGTACTCGCGTGCTAGATGCGAGCGCGTCCCTCGCGCTCGCGTACTGTCCGTCCCTTGGACAGCTGATGCCGGCCGCCCAGCTCTACGATAGAGTGGCGGTATCCGGGAGGTTAGGGATGAGGAAGGTTTGTCGAGTAGTCCCACGGACTACTCGAGAGAATGACGCGAACAAGTAAAAAGCAAGTCAGGGGCCTTTATTGCCTCCGTAAAAGAAATTACAAATGTCCGCGCCCCGGAGAAATTAGTAGATGACGGGCGCGCGAGCCGAATGCTCCGAACGCGCCCGAGTGTAGCCGAGCGGAGCCGCGCGTGAACGCTAACGCGCGCGCTCCTACGAATTCTCGGCCGCACCGAGAATTCGCCGGCCGATCGCGCGGTCTGCGATCGGTAATGTTTGCGCGGAACAACGACTTTGCTCCACGTAAACAAACTTTTGCGTCTGAGAGCAGGCCGCTTGCCTACTCTACGCGTACACACACGTACGCACGCACACGAGGGAACGGACCGCTTGCCCGTTCCACGCAATGTACAACAAATTCGGCCTCGAGCCCGTGCTCGAGGTCTCAATGCCGAATTACGCGGCGGCTCGTCTACGAGAGCCGCGACTCCCGCCGCACGAGAGTCCGCGATCACGAGCTACGGAGAGAGAGAAAGAACGGGGGAAACGTTCCCCGCTTTTGACGAACTAAGGTTTCCGCTCGAGAGTCGAGGCGCTCCTCGACTCTTCGCCGGTACGCGCCCGCACTCGCTACAAAAGTCGAGCGGTACTTACAATTGTAGCAGCTTTGGCTCGTCCTTGGCTGCTACCTCGAACGCTCGCCTCTCGACGCTTGCCTCCTCGGGATTTCTAGTCGCTCTCCGGGTCGCACCCTGATCACGCGCGCACACGCGTCCGTCGTCCTCGACGGCTCGAGAGAATCCCTCTGCGATTCCCCACCTGGCAATCTGTCCCCCGCGCGCCGGCTAAGCCTAACCTAAGCCGCGCTCGCGCCCGCTCGCGCCAGCTCGCGACGACGCGAAGGTACCCCGCAGTAACCCGCGTCACACCCTCCTCCTAGACGCCGTTAAGCCACGTCTTGACGGCCTCTGTCACTATTAGCGAGCCAAACCTCGACAGTGTAGGAAGTAAGGGTCAGGAAAGGGGGAAAAAAAAACTTACCGCGAACCTTGTCGTGATTTTGTACGTGCAGAGCACGAAGCCATTGGCCCTCACGTACAATGGGTGACGGGACTCGGTACGGCGCGTCTCTTGGTCAGTTTGCCGACCCGTCGGGCTTGCGCCTCTGCCACTATCGCAGACGCATGCACCAGGACTTGCGCCTCATTGCGCACGTTGTCCTTTTGTGTTGGCTCCTCCCACAACGGCTGTGAAAAACCGTTTGCGGCGGAGTACGTACTCCTCGACGCACTCCTCCTCTTCGAAATGGAGACGAAACACCATTTTGTCTCCTTGGGCACTCCCGCCGATTTCCAGTGACCCCGGGATACCCTGTGTATCCGGCTCCGAGACTCGGGGACGGCGTACACAACAATCGGTATTCTCTCCGATCGTTTCTTAGCGGGTGGCCTTCTGGCCACTCGCTAGACGGTGGGTAGCCGCGCTGCTTGTCGCGTCGTAGTGAACGACCTCCTGGTCGCTCAGTAGGTTGCCAGCATGCTTGCTGGGTGGTGGTTGGGCCTCGCCCCCACCTCCTTAACATCGTCGGGGATCCCCTCCAGGGTGCCCCCTTCTGGCTGTTCCGGCGGCGGTTGCACGCCGAACACTTTGGAAAACGCCTTGTCCTCGGCGTTCTCCGGGAAAGAGTCTTACGACTCGTTCCTCCAACTCCAACTGCTCCATTTGGGAAAAGGATGGAAGAAAGAAAGGAATTGTAAGGAATGGCTCTCTAAGTCAATCCTGTCAGTAGTACCCGGTAGACGTCCCGGTCCTCACTTTCCCGTCGCGCTTTTCGTCTACATGGCGGTTTACGACACCTTTCGCGGTTTTCCGCGTTGTCGCTTTACATTTCCTTCTCCAGACTGGGCGCACCCAGTCTGAGACGCTTGCCCGCTAGCAACGCTCTTCTCTTCATCAGCGCCTGCTGATGGAGTCGTGGGCGCATCCACACGACTCCCGCCTTCACCCGGAGGTCGGGCGTTGGTCTGGATGTCCTCGTCTTCTTCGGGAACATCTCGTAGTTGGAGTAGAACCGTCTACCCCTGACCCATTCCATCTTCGGATCTTTGAGTCCTTTGTCCATGAGACACCAGCCACTGGTGTCTCCCCACCCTCCTCCTCGTACATACGAGAAAGTGCGTCTTGGACGTTGTTGAGCGCACCTTTCCTGTGCTCAACAAAGTACTGGTGACCTTGCAGCTCCAAGGCCCACCATGCTAATCGACCTGCCGGACCACTCGGTGTACGCAGCCATTGCACACAGCTGTGGTCCGAGACTACTTGGAAAGAGTAGCCTTTGATATATATGGGCGAAACCTTATCGCCCATACTACAGCGAGATACTCTCGTTCTGTCACGCTGTAGGTCCTCTCGGCAGGTGAGAGGACGCAGCTCAAACTTAGGCTCCTTCTCCGTAAGTTGCGTAAGCGGATCGGCCATCGTGGCGAGGTTGTTCAGGAACCTCCTATGCCACGATGCCTTGCCTAAGAACCGTGTTAGCTGCTTCACGTTCTTCAGCGGCGGGTACCCCCGTACCGGCCTTATTTTCTCTGGATCGGGGCGGAACATTTCTTGGTTCAGCACCTCCTCCAGGTACTTTACTCCGCATTGGCAGAAGTGGCTTTTCTGCCGATTGATAGTTAGGCCCGCCTTTCTTAGACGGCCTAATATCTTGCGAAGGTATTTGAGATGCTCCTCGAACGTTTTCGATCTCGTGTCGATGTATATCCGGTATCCTCCACCGGATTGCTTTACCATCGCAACCGAGCTTGGCCATGGGCTCGTGAATGGTGTGATGACGCCAGCGTCCGGAACCTTTTGGACCTGCGCGTGCATCTCAGCCTCTATAACCGGCGACTCCGGGTAATAGCGCTTCTTGATGGGGCGAGCATCTCCCACATCAATCATATGGGTCACCCTCGTGGTGCACACAAATGTGACCGATGTCAGCTGGAGGTCGACTCTGACGTTGTCGTCTATCAACGTCAGTTCGTTGGACCGCGGATTGTGTCTCAAGCCGAATTCAGTCGTGAACTTCGTACCCGAGTAACAATCGGCGACCAGTGTAGGGATAATCAACACCTTGATTTCCCTACTTATGCCACCTATCTTAAAGGGAAGGTGAACACAACTCTCTATCGAGCTTGTGCTACCATCAGCGAGCTTAGCCCCTGCGTGCTCGCTTGGCACAAATGTTCGGCCGCATGCAGTTTTCAACTGCAGGCCGATCGGTCCCATCATCGTGACCGATGCGCCTGTATCGTACAGAGCGCGGAAGTGGAGACCCTCCAATTCCACCTGTAACCACCCTCTGGTTTTCAGGTTTTCGTCCGTAGGGACATCCGGTTGTGCCGTACCGCTGACTCCCTGGGAGGTTGTCTCCGAAGCTTCCTGACAAGCTTCGGTTGCATCTGGGGGAGCAGTTGAGTGCCCTACTCCCCCCGCTGTCCGTTTTCCGGCGAGCAATTTGGACATTTCGCACGAATCACCCCTTTCTTTTTGCATCCGTAGCAACGAAGGGGCTCCTTCGCCTGTCCGCTTTTCTGACCGTCCTTCCCGCTGCAACTAATATTTTTTTTTTGAGTTACCTTTTCCGGAGCGGCCAGTTTTACTCGTCGAGGAGGAAGCACCCTTGCTTTCCCCTCTCTGCCTTTTCCTCTTTTTCTTGCGAAGCGCCTTCGCGATTTCCTCGTTCAGCGAACTGAATTGTTTCGCTATTAAATCCAAGACTTCCTGAAGTCCGACATCAGATAATGGAGCTTCGGGCTTCTCCTGATCTGTTGATGTCGGTACGGCCACTGCCGCTATCTTCGAGTGGAAAGACGAACCTGTCTTTCCGTCCTGCGATTTGTATGCCGACTTTGAGGATACCTCGCATGACATGCTCTCCGTGCATGTTATTTCGTGGCTGCAGGTTTCCTCATTCTGGTGGAAACGACGCCTAATGTCGTTCCGCAGGCGTTCGAGCCTGTCGTGTGCGCAGCCCCATCTGCGCCGGGTAGCTTGGCAAAAATCTGCCCAAGTTTTCCAATTGCTGTTGTGATTTCGATACCACATGCCTGCGATTCCTTTGAGGACGCATGGGAGCGACGCCAGCATGTGGCTCTCGTTGAGCTTCGCTACTCTTGCGTTGTCCTCAAAGGTTTTCAGAAAGGACTCCGCGTCTTCTCCTTGTTCAGCCGTGAACTCAACGTTCCGACGGTTAACAATGCGGCTGAGGTCATCGTGACCTCTGCCTGTGCGATTCGTATCGCTGTTGGGTGGGCCAATCTCTCTATTGGTCCTCCCGTTGGTGAAATCCGCCCACATCCTTATCTCACGTGACGGAAATCTCTGTGTGTTTGGGACGGCCGGCGTGCCGTCCAAATTGCAGCCGAATGTGGGATAGTTCCTCGTGAACGTATCCTCGGATTCAACCCTTGGCGATGACTGCATTGGGTCTGTACGTTCCCGTTGCCAGTCGTTTTGCCGAATGTCGAACCTCGTGTTGGACATCGAAGAACTCTGCTGCTCGACCTCTCGAGTTAGCTGGTCTACCCTGCTCGTCAGGGTCGCGATGGTCTTCGCCTGGGTCGTCACCGTGTACGTCAGATCTCTGTATCTGACGTTGTGTTCTTCGACTGCCTGCTGTATCCTCTCCAGCAGTATTTGTAGGTCCGCGACCTGCTCCTCTGTAGTATCCCGTACTACAGACTCTGCGTACAAGGACGACCTCCTGTCGTCTTGTTCGACAGTCGGGATTGTTAGCAGCCGTTGCTGGACATCCCGTTCCGTAGGTTCCGCTCTATACTCAATCTTCACCTGATTGTGTACAGGTCTGCCCTCTGTCCCAAAAACGCGAAACAATTTATGGAACGGCCCTTTCGGTTGGCGACGCAACTACGCCTACCGTGTAATGTGGGAGATTCTCTCGATGAAACACGTTTTAGAGAATTTCTCTACGACTGCCTACAGTTTGTAGCACAGTCGCGTTTGAACTGCGTCAAAAATATCTACTTATTTTTACGCGCCTCTATCTGAAATTCTCGCTGCCAAATTCAGCGAGAAAACGAATTTTCTCTAGATAGATTCTAGATTCAAAATCTTCTCTCGTGAACGAGAGGTAAACAAAATTCAAAGGATGATGCGTTGCAGTCCTGACCTCCAATGCACACGTGGTTGGGCGCCAGTTGTAACGGGGTTGTCCTATGACCTATTATCTCGCGGAGGAGACCTTCCTCCGCAAGATGGGTGCAATGGGGCACGTGCGAGTGCCCCTCGAGGTCCTTACCTCGGGGTGCGCGCGAGCACCCGACGGCGAACACACGTCGCCGCGGCCCGTCTACAACGCGAGAGTATGCCTGTACTCTCGCTTTTTGTACTCGCGCGCTAGATGCGAGCGCGTCCCTCGCGCTCGCGTACTGTCCGTTCCTTGGACAGCTGATGCCGGCCGCCCAGCTCTACGATAGAGTGGCGGTATCCGGGAGGTTAGGGATGAGGAAGGTTTGTCGAGTAGTCCCACGGACGGAACTGGAAATTATCTTCTTTTCATATTAAAAGGTATTTCTTCTTTAGATGTAGAGAAATCTACCCGTGGTAAAAAAATGTTGCTACCAATATTGTTACCACTTATTATTTCTTCAAAAATACTGTATTGCAACATTCTTTTTTACTATTAATCAAGTTCCATTACAAAGACCTTGCTTTCATTAATATTGGTTTCTTTAGATCAGCCCGAAAATATCGAGTGTCCAAAAATGTCCGCGCTGGCACTAATGGGTTAATATTTTTTAATACAATAATGATAGCACCTTCCTTTAATTGCAATTTATGCGGTGGAATACCATTTGGTGTTAATGAATCTAAAAATTCTATTGGTACAACGATATTTAAATTTACATTGTTATCATCTTCTGCTGAATCTACGCTAATATACTCTCTTTTAATTCGCCTTTCATTCTTGATAAAATTTCATTGTTAATATTTATGACGTCTATATTTTTAGGCGCTAAAATATCTTTTTCACGAATATTTATATATTGCCGTAACTTTCAGTAATAATATTATTGTTAGATAATTTAATTTGGAACTTGAACTGTTTTATCAATATTTTCAAAGTTATTTGAATATGTTCCATCTGGAATATCCAAAAACTATTGTTTAAATTTCTATTCATTTTTATTTACTTTTAAATTATTTTGTAAAATAATATGTTCAAATTTTATCCACAACTGACTACTTTTAACGCAGTTTTCAATAATTTTAGTTCAATTACTGTATGAAATACTGGTAAAATTTACCTAAAATCAGCTGAGACAATTACTACTACTTTATCTTCACAAATTTCGTCATTATTGCATAAATCCCTAAGGAATCTGTCGACTACTTTTAAGGCATATTTAGGTGTCATATACAGGGTGAGGAAAAAGTATGGAAACCCGGGAAGATTCGAAAACTGCATGAGGATAGTAGTAAAACAAAGATTATACCCCATGTAACTTTCAACGAGGAACCCAACGATAATTAATTATCGGATTTGACCTTGAACCTCATTTTCAAGGTACACCTCATTTTTTCAATCGGGAACACCTATGATAGTTGTTTTACTATTAACCTCATGCGGTTTTCGAATTTTGCCGGGTTTCCATACTTTTTCCTCACCTTGTATATTTCGTCCCAAATAATAACTTTTATTTCTCGAAACTTTTTTCCACAGTCAGAATTTAGTGTAATATTATTACACGCAGTTTCTTCGGTTATGTTTAATGAAAATATTAATTAAAGTTTTATTAATAGATTTGCTGCTATTCATGTCCAACCTACTAGTGAAACTATTATACTCGATTCATTAATGTATGTAATTAATTAATTTAATAAATATAACTATCTCCACTACCTCCTGAACCATTGATAAAATAACATTTTTTACTATAATATGTAACGGGGTTATCCTTTGACCGTTTCACCTCGCGGAGGAGACCTGTCTCCGCGTGATGGGTACAATGGGGCACACACGAGTGCCCCGCAAGGTCCTTACCTCGGGGTGCGCGCGAGCACCCGACGGCGAATACACGTCGCCGCGGCCCGTATACAACGTGAGAGTACGCCTGTACTCTCACTTCTCGTACTCGCGTGCTGTCGCACGAACGCGCTCCTCGCGTTCGCGTGGCTGTCGTCCTCCTAGATGACAGCTGATGCCGGCCGCTCAGCTCTGCGATAGAGTGGCGGTATCCGGGAGATTAAGGACGAGGAGGGTTTGCCGAGTAGCCCCGCGGACTACTCGGAAGAATAACGCGATCAAGTAAAATGGCAAGTCGGAGGCCTTTATTGCCTCCGTAAGAGAAATTACAATGATCGCGCCCCGAAAGGTTAGTAGCCGTCGGGCGTGCGAGCCGACTGCTCCGAACACGCCCGAGTGTTGCCGAGTGGAGCCGCGCGCGAACGCAAGCGCGCGCGCTCTTACAAACTCTCGGCCGCGCCGAGAGTTCGCCGGCCGATCGCGCGATTCGCGATCGGTGATGTTTACGCAGAGCGCGACCTTGCTCCGCGTAAACAAACACTGCGCTCAAGAGCAGGCCGCCTGCCTGCCCTGCGTGTACACACACGTACGCTCGCTTCCTCTCCTTCCTCGGGTCGTCCGCTCGCACACGCGTCCGTCGTCGTCGACGGCTAGAGAGAATCTCTCGAGATTCAAAGATGGCCGCCGCTCCCGCGCGCCACGGCCTAACTCCTCCTCGCGCCGCGAAGGCTCGCGACGGCGCGCAGGTACCCGATAGTACCTCGCGTCACAAATAATTAAAATCGTCAATATTTTCAACACTATTCTTAAGGGAAGTAAAAATTTTATATTGTTTACTAGATAATGATTCTGTATTGATATTACAAAAATTATTTTCATTTTGTTTTTTTTTTTTTGAAATGCTATTTTCTTCATTGTGGTTAAAAGTTTCCTCTGGAAAATCAATACTTGGTAAATTGAAATTCGTTAAAGAACATCCACTTGAGAATAGAATGGTATATATAATTTTTAATGCCGCATGTTCATCAATTTCTTTTGATTATAAAGACTACAAAACTGATTTTTGTATTGATCGAATAATTCTCTTGCATTTATTTGTTTGCATTTATTTGATTGTGAAATACACCTATGTGTTACGTGCAAAAGCGCGTAACTGTATATGGTAATATGTACAATCGCTCGCTTAAGACGTTACGTTCTCGTGAAAATAATTCCCAAGGGCAATTGGATTATGAAAACCCGTGTCGGCGCTGCGCGTCCCGCACGGGCCCGCCTCTGGTTAGGAGTTGCTATCCCCTTCTGAAATGGGCTTTTAAGGGTTTTTGTAAAATAATGAGTAAAATTTTGTTAAATTAAAAGTTGGTTTTTATTCTACTCCTTCTTGGGGTACGCCTGGTTCAGTGTTGCGGACACTCGAGACGGCGTGTAATAACTAGGTAAGGTCGTTGTAGGCAGACCTTTATGCTTGGTTAGGGGTTCCCTAGTGTAGGGCAAGCAGACGTTCAGGTGATTGCATTCTCTTCTTCTAAAGGTTACTTAAGTGTTGATGCAGTTCAAGAAAATTAATTTGGATTAAGCGTTACAAGTACAGGTGTCAGATAAGTATTTTTATAAAAATCTAGACTACTCTTGGGTTATGGTTGTGAGGAAGGAAATAGCAAACTGAGAATTAGTTTCAATAAAAGGGTTAAAGTTATCTCTTTTGAAAATAGGTTAAAAGAAGTGCTGAATCTGTGTGATTATCTGTGTGGTTGAATGGTTGGAGAGGAGCTTGCTTAATGGGAGGTCCTATATCTGCAGCACTAGATACTTTCTGTGCTATCTTTTGCAGGTTGACGAGTATTAGAGTCGAGGAGCTTCTCTAGTATCTGCGGCTCATGCACTGATCTAGGATGAAACAGGTTCTGTGTTCCTATTGACTGCTATGAGGATAGTGGTTGCTTCGAAGAAGAACCTTCGAGTCCAAGCTTGATTGGCCCTGACTACTAGACAGGACTCATCGTACCTCTTCTATGCGACTCATCACCTAGAGATGCTTTTCATGCACTGAGTTGTGCTCTCCGTCTCCCAATTAAACGTCGAAGCTTCCAACGTGGCAGTATATTCCTCTGGCTGAGTGTGATAATTTATGGTGTTAAGTGAACTGTATTCGAGGAGGGGCAGGATAAAATATTTTAGACTTATTGACGGGGTTGATTGAAATCCTGACACCTGGGCTCGCTCGCTTGCAGCTTAAGTAAGTGTACGGTACTAAGGTTGTTTTCTGTTATCGAAAATATATTGTGACGTTGCGTTTCGTCCGCGAGAGTCGCGAGACTTCCCCGAACAACGCCGACAAAGCTTGCATCACAAGTGCCCGGGACTTTTCCTATTGAACGGGCGCCAGGTGTTTGAAACACCGCCCCGGGCTGCTTCCTTCCTTCTGCGCTGGCTAGCTGCTAGGAGAGCTAAAGACCTAGACTCAATAGCCGACGGGGTTCGGCTATCCGCGAAAATCGGACGGTTCACACACACGAAACACACTCTCGTAAATAAAACAACGTCGTCACTTTTAATCTATTTATTCGCCTCTTCCACTGGCTCTCACGACGACATACAAATTCTCTGATAAATTTACGGCCTCGCTGGCACTTCGCTGATTAACGCATCCCGTACGCCACACAATCGCAATTTACTTACGCGTCGACACGACAAAAATCTACTACGACATGACTCTACTTCTCGTCGACTCGCGTTCCGGATCGCGGCACCCTCGCGACAAACTAGCCTCCCGACGGCTGAATTATCCGAGTACAGCACTCCGTCGACACCTCGCCTGCGCAGCGGCGACGATCGTCCCTCAGCCGAATACTCTGCTCCACTCACCGGCGTCCTTCTCTCGCCTCCTCGACAGACGTCCTCTCCTACGCTCGACCGACTGACGAATTGACTAGACTTCTCGAGCGACTGGACTTCTCGACACGCGACGACTCGACTTCTCTTCTCGACAGACTTCTACAAAGACGACAAAATACGGAGCTTCGAGCTGGGGGTGTGCTGTGGTAGCGATCCAGGCAACGAGTGTCCCTCGAAAACGGCGATCTCGAACGCAGGGTTAGCGTCTCTTGCCCTCTCACTCGCACTCGCACTTTGTAATTAGTGTCTTTCTTCAATCGGCCTAATTAACGAAAGAGAACGTGAGGTATCGCGCGAGTACTTCATTATCGCGCCTAGAATCGCCCTACAGGACGATTTAGTCGCGACGCGCGCGCCCTCTATTCCCGGACGGACCGCGAGTACTTTCATTATGGCGGAGGCGCCGTGTGTACGCGAGGACTTGCGAATATGGCGAGCGTGCGCTGCGCCATCGCTTGCATTAATTGCGCGGGCGGAGGCGCGGGCCCTCCGTACGGCCCTGCCTATATTCGAGCTCGGCGAGCTCGAGCGGCGCCTTCGTTCGTGGCGCACGCGCGCCTCTCGCGCCGTCCCGCTTCAATACGTGCTGCGCTAGGCGGTCAACACGTGCTCGCCGCATCTTCGTTTGCCGCCAATGTGATGCTCTCGCTGCCGATGTCCAGGTCGTCGTGCCCTCTCGTGGTTGCTTCGCCGGTTGTTGGAGTGTGCGAGTGAGTGTGCGTGTCGTCGGCGTTGCTCCCTAGCGCTCCAAGTGTGCCTCGCGCGTCAGTTAGGGTTAGGGCGCCGGGCTGTCAGCTGGCTCGCCGCCTCGTGTGGACGTCTTCTTCTTGTAGCCGGTGACAGCCGGGGAAACCGCTGAACGTCGCGTCGTCTCTCCTCCTCTCGTCGGTGCTCCGGGTGTGTTCGCCGTGGTGTTGTCGCGATGCGGCAGCCGCGAAACCTCCGGAAACGTGTGTCGTATAAGTATTAAAAATAAACAATTATCTAGCGCGATTGCGTGGCGTCGATCGGCGTCCTCGCTGCCTGGGGGAACCTCATCGGCGCGGGAATACACGTCACAATATATAATTCTAAATATAAAAACTCAATGCGTGGTTTGTATACTGCATTTGGGTTGAATGCAATCAATGTAGTTTCTGAATTTTGTTCCATTATTTGAAATGATTTGGAGGTTTAAATTTGATCTGCTTTAATTGTACTTTGTAAGAAAGGTATTGCTCGGCAAGCGCGAGCAATAGCTTTGTTACGAATATAAGTCGGTACGCAACGCGCGTATATTTAAGATATACTTGCGTTAGCGTGACCGCGACGGCCGGAGAGTAAGTGCGCTCCCGAGTGTCCCCACTTCGTGATACTCTCCCACCGCGAGACGCCGTTCCCACCGTGACAGTCTCTCCCACCGGGCGCGCCTCGGATCGAGCAACTCGGAGCGAGCGGGAGCTGACTGTCGAGTTCAGTCCACTCGGCGCACTGAGCCGAGCTCCAACCTAATGGGGAGACTATCACGCGTAATGAGCGTGATAGTTGGACTCTCCGCGTACCGATAAGGTCAAGATTCGCGTTTTGTTTTATTAGTTACCGCGTTAGTTTTAAGTGAGCGCGCTCAAGGAAATCCGTGGTATATAAGCGAAGTTATTTTCTGTATTATTTTCTATTTTCCTCAGATTAATAAATATTAAGAATAGTTTTTTAAGTGTAAACAAAGTGAAGTTCGTTTATTTCCGTTTAATAAAATCCGTATTATTATTGAAAGTACCGCGTAAAGGGGTTTGCGAGCGCGTTGAGCTCGTTTCGTGTTAGAGCTGTGCGCGTATTGAGCGTGACAGCTAGGGGTTGTAACAGGCGTACTGAGCCTGTTCGCGAGTAGTACTCCTGAACGTATTGAGTTCAGGGGTAACCGGGACGCCTCCTCCTACCCCATAGAAAACCCGATTGTTACAACTTGATAGCTAAATCTATATGTGAATTTATTTTTATTTGCGAATTTGAATTACTACAAATAAAATGTTGACTGTGTATCTGACGTTGAATTTAGACTCATCTTTTATTAAGCGTTGTAAACAGGATTTATTTATACAGGGTGTTCAAAAATGAACTGGCACGACCAGTATAACTCTGTTCAGAAAAATATTTTAAGCACTTTTTCGCTTTTGGCATTTTTTGATATTATGGTTAATTATCGAGTTATCGTTAATTAAAAACTCTGATAATTAGCCAATCAGCGCGCGGACGGGCGCTGGTGGGCGGCGAAGTGGGGAGGCTTGTGAGGCAACGCCCCGCCCAAGCCGCTCACCCCGCTGGGAAAAGCGCCGCCCACCAGCGCCCGTCCGCGCGCTGATTGGCTAATTATCAGAGTTTTTAATTAACGATAACTCGATAATTAGCTATAATATCAAAAAATGCCAAAAGCGAAAAAGTGCTTAAAATATTTTTCTGAACAGGGTTATACTGGTCGTGCCAGTTCATTTTTGAACACCCTGTATAATAAATTCAACTTATTATTAACAAGTGTAACAAACGAATTAATTAAGATTTAAAATATTCTGGTTTGGTGCGTTCATAAAAGTTTGAGGAAGCGTTATAAACTAGAGTGAATCAAAATTTATTTTCTTTTATTTTGAGGAGTTATCTCTTTGATCTGCGTATAATTTTAATGCAACTAAACTGCTGCATAAATTTAGTGTAACTACTTGATTGATAAAATTTAAAGTTGAAATATATGATAGTAGAAAAATTCCAAAATTAGTTTCTATTGCATAAATAGAAAATTTTTTTAGATATTGAAAGATTTATATCGAAAATTCAAGTTTTCGAAGTTTCGAAAATTTTAGTTTACACTTGTAATTCATGTAAAAACAAAAAACCATAATTTCTTACCCTTGGAGGCTTAGAAAAAACTACCCTTTTCAACAATAATGTAAATAAAAAATTGAAAAAATCAGAGAAGCTTCAAATATTTTTAGTTTTTACTATGGTTCATTCTGGAAGGAAAAACGATAAATTCTCACATTTTATCTTCGGAGGGTTGGAAAAATGAATTCTTTCTCATAGTCCATAATAAGAAGAGATGTTGCTCGCTCTTAGCATTACCTGAAATCAACGACGTGGACGTGGCCTTACCACGTACCTAGTTCCATGTGTGTGTGTGCGTTTGTGTATGGGCGCATGCGTGCGTGTTTCTAATACGGTAGGTCAGGTTTAGTAGTGGTACACAATGTAATGGAACATTTACTGCATTTGATTCTAGATTCTGCTCGCTTTTTATTCATCTGACACAAAGTACATCTTTTTTATTTTCGATTGCTTCAGGTAAATGTTTTCCTATAAGACGAGTACGTAGTAGTTCTTTTAATTCACGAATTTCATTGACAATAGCTAATCTGGAACTGAGGAAAATCATTTGGCTATAATTCAAAGAGTATAGTGCACGTGCATTTATGATAGCCATATCAATGATGAGACAGAATAACTTTCTGTACCATTTAATTTTTGTACAGTTTCTGTAGTAGATAATAACAAATCAATCAAGTCAATTCCTCCCATATTCTTATTATAATCAATGATACATTGGGGCTTTATTTTATCAGCTCCAGTTTTATGATCTTTTTTGCCAGTTTTTTCCAATATGGGCTCATGTACAGATGTAATCATATAAACCTCTTCCTTATCTTGCCATTTCATAGCCAGCCAAACCAAATTATGCACACATTGAATTTGTTCTTTCTCAAGCTTTGCATCCAAAGACGGAAATCCTTTCCTATTTTTCCTCACTGTGCCACATAATCCTACATCTTTTTCGTGTAAAAATTCTGCCAAAATTGGACTAGAATACCAATTATCAGTATATAAAATGTGACCCTTGCCAAAATAAGGTTTCATCATAGTGGCAACTATGTTTTCAGCAACGCCCAAATCAAAATGTTCATAATCAGTATCTGCTCCCGTGTAAACTATGAAATCTAAGATCGTACCGATTTCACAATCAACAAGCATAAATATCTTGATGCCAAACAATGACTTTTCAGGGGTAAATACTGTTTGAACGATAATCTCCCTTTCCATAACATGACTTTTGTCAATGCATACTTTTTGTCCCGGGCAAAGAGCGTTTCAAAATTTTGCTTTGAGATTATCAATGACATTTTTTACTTTTCTCAACGGATGATCAGATAGAATCGCATTGTCTCGAAAATGTAAGAAACGTAAAATTTGGCTATATCTATGGAGTGACATTGTTTGTCCAAATATAGAGTCAAGAAAGCAGGTGAAGTACTCCAATAATCTTTTAGATAGCCTTTTTTGACATGTCCCATGAGAATACTCAGAGCCAAGAATTTTAGCAATACTTTTTTTTTTAAATCTACCGACTGAGACATTTTGATGTGTTCAGATTCTGGGTTTTGAATTTGGTATCGATTGGTTTCCTTGAAAATCAGATCTAGTAAAGCATCATCGATAAAGTACTCAAAATAGTATATAAGGATCATCTCCCTTCAATTGAACACTTTCTTGAATACGACATGATGATGTGAATGTTTTTACGGAGGGAAAAAAAGAAGTGTCATAGAAAATTTCAAGACCTGGTATGTATTTGAGTATAATTATAAGTGTATAATTGTTATCATCAGAGTCTTTTTTATTAGGCTCCGATTCTCCACTACCATCAGTCCTATTTGAAAATTCTCGTAGGAATGCCAATTGAAAAGTCGTTGGATCAGATATTTTCTGAAAGTAGAGAGTTATATGGTGCTGTAGGCGCGCTTGTATAATATCCAGTCCCCATATCACTTTTGAGTCAGTATTTGGCAGTCACCCTCTATTGGAAAAAGGTGAAATTTTCGGATATAGCTTCCCCTAGTTATCGGTTATAATATTTTCATCATTATTAAAACATGAACTACTCCAGAGCGCTATCATGAATATCACTAAAACGCTATCCTAAATACGACCCAAACGTTGAAATAGAGTCGCCATATTTGATCAAATATTTCGAATTATACATAATTTAATTATGTATAATTTTGACTTGATATACGTAATCAGCGACCTCAAAAACCATAAGACTGACCGATTTTACCAATAAAAGATCATGACGCCATATGGCGTCATAACGGCCCTCTAAAGGTTAAAAATAATATTATGCTATGGGTATGTAAACTATGTGGCAGAATAGGACAGAAGAAAAATAGTAGAGGAATAACAAACTAAAACTACATTGCTCTGCAATTGGGGACACAAAGGGGTAATAAAACATATAAAAGGCTCAAGTACAATTTCTTTTGATAAAATATGAAGAAAGATGTACAAAATTGCTTACGAAGTTGTGTGAAGTGCCAAATGAAAAAAGTTAGTATGAGTAAAAACAAAACAGAAAATGGTAATTTATGGTGCCTATATAACAAGTAAATCTTGGTATAATCGGTCTTTATTCTGTATAGAGTGAAATTTTTCAGAATATTGTATGGCAATTCCAATTAAAACTGCAACGCCAGAATAAAAAGATTTATTTGAATTTTTGAAACACCTTTTGTGATCCTAACCGATCAAGGGTCAAATTATATGAGTAATATATTATAAGACTACAACGTTATAACAAATTATAAGAGTATTACCTTATGCGAAATGAAGCGAAAAAGTTTAAAATTGCACAAGTGAGTACTACAGCATCACCTCTAATGGCTCCTAAGAACGAAAGCGTCATTCGTCAAGCCAATATATGAAAATGTTTATTGATAAAGATAATGAATGGGTCGAAGACATCGAATTAGCCGCATTAAGATATAATAATACCGCGCAACACGAACAACCAATTAATTTTTGGAAAAATTGCAAAATAGCCGTCATATGAAATAGCATATGAAGATTGTATACTTACCTGTGATGATTATGTGCAAATGACATGCAAAACGCAAAATTTTTTAAGTAGGCGATAAGGTATGGTTATTAAGGCCTAAGGCCTCAGTACAATTTTCAAAAAATTGAAAAATTTTTTTTTGCTTAAACGATACTCTATTATCATAAATAAGTTACCATTCGAGTTATAGCCTGAACAAATCTTATGACCGACTTTGAGCAAATAATGTGAGCCTACCTTCGGCGCGGCCCGAATGGCACCATTGTTTACTGTTATTAATAATTTTTTTTTTCATATTAAAAAAAATGTATATAAATGTATATAATATGCACATGATTTTAAGCCTGCTACTGTGGCCTTACCCCTTAAGAGGCGGAAACACAAATTAGCCAGTCAATATAAAGGTCCTTATATTATTAAGGAAATTATGAATGATAAAGGAAATATTAAAGATAAAATAGGCGCGAAAGAGAGACGGAAGAGACGGGGGAGGGCGTTCCGTGCGGCCTTTCCGAACGGCCGCTATATTCCGCTTCGATTTTCAAAGGCGAGACACACGGTCCGGGCGCTCCAGGTTTTCTGCTGGCTCTTCGATGAGTTGCAGAGTGTTCCGGGTTCATGAGGATCTGAGGGAGGAGAGGCGACGACGCTCACACTCATCGAGATACGCGCGAGGCAACGTCTGGTGACGACGCCAACAAGCAACAGCAGCAGCAGCAGCGACACCCGCATCAACGACGGAGTGCAAGCGAGAGAGAAAGAGCGTGCAGACGTCGACCGCCGCAAAAGGTAATAGGAGTGAGCAGATTCTGGACGGACGCCTCCAGGAAACGTCCTTTGCGATGAGGGTGGCGCATCGTGCGCGTGAGTGTAGTGTGTGTGAGGGTATCGGCCCGAACATCATACGCGATCGCGTCGGTACTCAGCCTGCGCGATCTTCTCATTATTTACATTTGTAAAGACTAGTTGTTGATGGAAATAAATCCTGCTTAGATTTATTTTTGCCGTTTGATTTATTTTCCCGTTCACGTCCAGCCTTTTCATAAACTGCGAGCTAGTCGGCGCGGGTAATATTTACGATCCTTCTCAGCACGCGCTTGGGCTAAGCTGAGCTCGAGAAAGTCGGGAGATTCAAATCTCCCAATGTTTGTAATGGCCACACTGTTAAAAAGAATATTAAATTTAATGCACAATTCATTAAATTTAAACATTAAATTTAAACACATTTACATTGCAATTTAATGTACTTAGTACATGAATGTAAAATTAAGGTGCATGTGCCAAAAATGTAATGCATTTCCTTGAAAAAATTACATTATAACTTCAGTAATAGTACATTAAAATTTAGAAACACATATCGATGGCTCCTATTCATATAATGCTATTTGAAAAAGTAATTTCATACAATGCTGTTTCAAAAGAATGTTTCATATAATTCTATTTCAAAAAGTTCTTTCATAGAAAACTATTTCTAAAAACAGTTTCATATAATCCCATTTTCACAACACGGAGCTTCGCCCATTTCCATGGAGTCCAAGTAGGAGCATAGCGCTTCAGCCACGCCTTGTCCGCTGTGGTGGTGCAGTTGAAAATCTGCGCCCCCCGCAGCAGCCAATTATCCTTAAAATGGGGGGTGTGGCCGTCGACTCTACTGTCGATAGCCTTCTCTAACGACTGGACGACTAACATCCCCTGTGCCTCATTCAGGCGCACCTCGGGGTACAGCTCAGGGACGACTGCTACCTTGAGGTCGTTGGACGTCGCATGGCTGTAAGTGGGTGCTGACCCCTCGTTTGTCTTTTTAATCTGCCGGGGGGTGGAGTCACCAGATGACCTTTCCTCCCAGCTCCTCTTTAGAGAATCCTCAGGTGCCTTTAGGGGAGCAGCACCTTCAGGCTTCGACGCTCCCGTTGTCGGTGCGACTTGGCCTGCCCGCTCTCGCATTCTCTGTCGTCTCTTCCTTTCGGCCCCTGTGATTTTCTTTTTCTTCATGCTCGTCAAGTCAGACTGCGCTCCCGAGGTCAGCGAAATCCCACTGCCCAAAGGGCAATGGAAGACCACCTCAGTCGGTGCACAGACCTCCATCTGCGATACTTCTCCTCGCGCACTAGTCCCGGGTCCGGAGGACCCGGTCCCAGTGGGAAGTGCTGTTGAGCTATGGAGCTCGTCGCGAGATGTCACGGTTAACTTGCTTTACTTGTTTTTATCATTTATGCTGATGGATGAATGGTTTTGGGTGGAATGTAAAGTGAATGTGAAAATATGTGACGGTCACTGAATCGCGATGAAGCGCAAGTATGAGACACCACCAAACGCCCTTCGGCAGCTACATTTCGCAACAGCGCTGTGGCCTCGGAGGAGACCCCCCCCCTTCCTCTAGATCCAGTAGGGCCCTACCCGATCGCCATCCGGCACTACTAGAACGAAGGGGATTTTTCGCCAGATGATGGGGCAGCCGGTCCGATCAGCTACACCGTGATCTGTGCCCCTGTCCTACCCGGCGGCCTAGCCGTGTCATCCTAGTTTATCCCCTGTACCCTCAGCAGCTGTGCCAAGATGCTACCCCTTTCAGGCCAGCAGTGGCCCAGCTCACGACATCGAAAGCTCCCCGCCGTGTAAGTGTGAGTGTGTGTGTACATGTATCGTGGGGCTCCACCCGACCATCACGAGGGTTGTTCCTTGGTAGTCTCGCCAGCCTCAGCCACCGGCTCCCCCGCCTTAGAGGCAGGACCGAGCAACCTTTGTCCCGGGGAGGCGCCTTGAGGGCTGCAAGTGTCTTCAGGCGCATCCCTTACAGTCTCACATCATACAGACGCCACATCCAGGGAAGAGCCCTTTTTACGGGGATTCCTTCTCATGCACCGAAGAACTCTTTTTTTCGGGGATCCTGTCCCATTCGTACACAGTCATACTAATACCATTTACATGAAGAGCCCTTTTTACGGGGATTTCGTCCCTGTCATACTCCTGTCAGACGGTGCAAGGGTAAGTGGCCCAGACGGCCTGACGAGAATCAATCCTTTTCACCATCGTCAAGGTCGCACAACCCGCAGAAAGGGTTTGAATTAGCATTGTATGAAATTGCTTTTTCAAATAGCATTATATGAATAGGAGCCATCGATATGGTCTTAGGAGTTAAACTTGTACACGGCAGGTTCAAATTCTAATCCGATATTTTTTTTTTTAAATTCATCCAAAGCATTTGAATTTTAATGTTGCATTAAATTTAATGTACAGGTAAATGAAATTTAAGTTAAAAGCAATTAAAATAATGTATATGCTTTACTTCTCATTAATGTTCCGAAAAGAAATTTGCTTCCAGTAATTTTACATTAAATTTCCAGATTTAAACTAACATTAAATTATATTTACATTACATTTTTTTACGGTCAAACGCTAATTTCAATTCCTACTGAAAAATAGGTCGGTATTTTCGGCAATAGGAATTGAAATCAGCCAAAAAAGAAGTCTACGCACATTCTACGAATTATAAATAATCTTTTGATGCAATCAGAAATGCCATTAAGAAAGCCGTTTCAAAATTATTTGAAAAATGAAATTTGCCTTAGAGGTTAGCAAAGAACATAGAGAATCGTCGGTATAATTAAGTTAGTCATCCCCTTAAGTTGCCTGCATGTCTTCTTGAGCGTGTCAGCGACGAGTCATGAACGGTTGGGTGGACCGTGCGGACTTACGCGGACCGCGTGAGAGAGAGAAAGCTAGGTGACGGCGCTCAAGAAAGACTTTCGAGCATCTGCGGGCAACGGACGTGTGAGGCCAGGATTCGAGCGACGTAGAGGCGTAATTGACTCGAGCCAGTGACAGGCGACTGCCGATGGAGTCGCAAGCGTAGGTGGGAGCAACGGAGTCGATTAGGACCTTTTTTAGTTTTTATCAATCCAACGGTTACGCCAGCTGCCACTGTAGAGCATCGATGGCCAAGGACAGGAGCTCGCAGACGCCAGCAGTGTTCTTCCGCGGAACATGTAGAGGTCCTGTTACGTTATTGTTTACGGGGAGCGGGCGTATTGCCGCTTTATTTTATCGCGGATCGCGCGATCGATCAGTGAATTGTCGGCGCGCGGTCCTGTTCGAAAGCATCCTAGCGCATTCGGGGTACTGGCCCGCGCCTATATTACACTTAACCCTTTGCGGCATATACTCTGTGTGCAAGTTTATTTTGAACAAGACGGCGGACAAAATTTTTAGAAGTCAACCAAATCCTAGATCCTAGTCCCAGATCTTTCCTAAATACCACCGCTGTGTTCTTTTCGTGAGCATGGCTTTTCTGGCTGAGGAAGAAGGGAGGAAAGTACGGTCTCAAGAACCCGAATAAGAACAAATTTGATAGAATTGTAATATTTATTTATTATCTTTTTCGATTGAATAGAGGTTTTCAGATCTTTTTAAGAAAGTAAATATACTTAAAGTAACTAGTAAATAAAACCACGACGTGACTTAATACAGGGCAAGAGAACTATAATAATCAATGCGGTACGAAGCAGGTGGAATTTGACTATATAATGGCCGGCTGGACCCCATCGCAGCATAGAAGGTTCAGAAGAAACCGACGTGGTACGATACAGGTACAATTCCATTTCTCTGAATAATAATTGGAGAGAAGCATCTTGACCAAGATGAGTCAGTTTCGAGGGTTGTACCTTTTTACGATCGGATTAGTGGTTCATGATTTGTAGCGGAGGAAGGCTTTTAAATACAAATGCGTTATTTTTTTTTTTGAGAATAGAAGTGTAATTTTATTACAAAAGGTCCGGCACCGGATACGTTGTCCAGTTAAAATTACAAACGATGAATTCAGAAAACTAGTTTTGGACATACACATACTGTTTTAAACTTTGTAATTATACTACGTAGAATTTTTCGAATTACCTCCGCGGAGAAAGTGGGATTTAGCTATAAATGACATTATGATAAAATATCCTTCTAAGAAACCATATTAAAGAAAGCATTTGAAATTGAATTGTATTAATCCTCATATTATTACAACAGTAAGCATTAGAATAAGAATGTCCCGATGAAAGTAAGCCCAAAACTTAGTTATTTTCTTTCGAAATAGACAATGTTTTACATTAAAGAGAATAAAAGTAAATAAACAAAAAATAGTATATTACGTAACAAGGGAGGTAAAATAGAAATGGTCCCAGATCACACGGAAATTGGCGAAGGCGAGGGTGACAAACGTGTGATCTGAGGCATTCTGTTTTACTTCCCATGTTGCGTATACTATTTTTCGGCCTAGCGAGGCGGAAATTGTAACCTTTTCGATCGGGCGCCGGGAGGAAAGGTTATGGCTTCCTCCCGCTAGGCCGAAAAAACAATTTTACAACTTTATATTTCACTATATATTTTTAGCATTACTGTTACTTCAATTTTAATTATATTTGCAGATTATGAGATTCGATAGTTCAACCGATTCTTTTCATGTTACACGTTCGGAAAGTGTTACTGATCTTAACTGTGATTTGTTTGGAGTATCCCATCGTCCTCGTAGATCTTCTGTCGGTCATATAAGAAATGAAGAAAATGTTTTAGTTTCGCAGGCTAAACCTTTTGGAATAGGTAAATATATGTAGCAGTATATAGAATTCAGTTATTTTTACGAATAAATGTTATAATTCAAACGCTTTATTAAAAGAGTTGCACAAATTATAAAAAACTAAAATGTTATATTTCAAAATGTGAAAAGATGATATTATTACGATTATTATATTTTTCTGGAGTATAGAATAATGTTAAAATTGTTAGCAATAGTGATCTTCAAATTTAAAATATTTGAATATAACGTAGTGTTCGCGACTTACACTTTGTAAACGCGCGCGTTCCGCCCGACTCATTCGCCCGGGCGCTGTGACCCGCTAGCGTCTAGACTAACCTCACCTCTCGCTCATTTCTCGACCGAACGCCGTACCGACCACATCGCAAACCCGCTCGATCCAGCTTTTTTCCTGCTTATCGCTTTTTGTTCCTGCTTACCTCAGCTTCTTGATGCTTATCTGCTATAAGTAACAACGCTCATCAGGATTGAATCCAACATCACTCAGCAATACCTCGCTCCGTCACAGCTCGTGTTACGTGGTACTTTGAGGTTACATCAGGTACAAGAGGACTCGCTCGAGAGCTCTTTCTCATTGTACATTCAAAATAAATGATCATTCAATTAATTCAATATGTACCCGCTCAGTGTAATTTCCTATGATCCCACAGCCGCTCAAGCAATTTCTCAAACATTTGATCCTTCGAGCCGGATCGGAAATTTATACTAAGCGCATGTGTGCTAACCGAATTTAATTGAAGTGGTTATATTAGATCGCTGCTTCGCTCATCGCAGCTTTGCTCATCGCTGCTTCGCTCATCGCTGCTTCGCTCGTCGCTCCTTCGCTCGTTGCTGCTTCGCTCGTCGCTGCTTCGCTCGTCGCTGCTTACTCATCGCTGAACGGAAAGGCTGAAGGTCTCAGAAACTAAGAAGGTAGAGTCAGCGTCCAACTCCGCTTTCCCGATTCAACCAGAGATTGTTCTCAGCGTAGAAGAAGAGAAACAGTCTACGTCAACTCACCCAGTACCAACACATGCAAATCAAGCAAGAGCGCTATCTCCTATTACTCGCTCGCACGTATCGCCTCGTGAACTGAGTGTATGATGCAACGCTCAAGTGTTGCGAATCACAGAGCTCACAGACATTGAAGAGCTTTTCAAAGAGAATGATGAACTTTCTTATGTCTTGATAGAAGAATGCCTCAACCAAGTGGACAGTGTGCGCTGTAGAGCCATAAGTTATCAGGAAGTATTGGAGGTCCTCTGGACATTCGCCGCAGCAGACATGCCTTATTTCCGCGACAATCTCTAGTCGCATTTGATCCTGCTCGCCAACAAACTCAGGCGAGATTTGAAGCAGCTCATCGTCACACTGCCACCTCCTACAGATCAACTCACTCAATCGTCCGCTCAAAGGCTCTCAAAGCTCCCCGACATCTGGTTGCCGCACTTTAGTGGGGATTATTCTGATTGGCCGCATTTCCAGGACATGTACATCAGCCTAATCTATAATAATCAGGAGCTAGCACCCTGGAGAAACTTCATTACTTGACCACCTGTCTGTCGGGAGAGCCAGCTCAGATCGTAGGGGTATACGAAGTAGAGGCTGACTCCCTGGAACCAACAATTTAAGCCCTCAGAGAGCATTATGCTAACCCCCGGGTAATCGTCAACTCGCTCATCGACCACCAAAAATGCCGCGGGAGTGAACCGCCATGCAATTGCCATCGCAAAGCTCACAGAAGGGTTCTCAAAATTAAAGATGACCGAGCAAGCTAGTGATATGATGATGGTGCGCATTGCATCACAGCGGCTCGATTCTTTCGTTCAACAGCTCAACCTGCCACGTCAGGCGTCGTCGATTATCATCAACGGCATAGAAGGTGCAAGGGCAACTCAGATACTTGGATCTGTAAGGCTCACGCTCTACTTAAGGCAGACACCCGAGGCAGTAACTATTGAGGTTCATATTCTTCGAGCGGTCTCCTCAATAGTGCCATCCAGCAAGATCACCATTATCAATTGGCCGCACCTGCATAACTTGCAACTTGCTCATGAGAAATATTTTCTGCCTCGCCCAGTGGAGCTATAATTGAAGCAGACTACTACGGATCTATCATCGACTCTGGAATCATTGAAGCTCACCCAGGAGCTCCAATTGCTCAGTCATCAATGTTTGGCTGGCTCATTCTTGGTGAAAAACCTAGGTAGCTCCATTCAAACACCTAACCATCCCTCGGTTAGAACTCACGGTAGCGCTGCTACTTGCCAAGTTCATCAAGAAGACAAAGGAGTCTCTTCAGGTTATAATCGACCATACTTATCTGTGGACGGACTCTCAAGCGACACTCATATGAATCAACTTACCTGCAAGCCGTTGGATGGACTATGTCAGAAATAGAGTTACCCAAATTCAGGAATTATGTACACCCCGCAGATTGCGGCTCAAGAGGCATCACCACATCTCAATTCAAATCTCATCCATTTTGGGGAACTGGTCCAATTTGGATGCAGCTTGATCCAGTAACTTGGCCAACTCAACCATATATTGCTCAGGTCAATGTTGACGCAGAAGCAATATCTGGCGTCAAATGGACTTTCAGCAAATAATGTGAGCCTACCTTCGGCGCGGCCCGAACGGCCGCAGAGGCCCGTGCACACCAGGCCACGCCCTCGGATTTTTGAAGGTATACCTGTGTCAGTTAATGAATATTAACCGTTTAACGGTAAATTGGGTCTCTACCTGACTGAAGATATACCTTTTGCATCATTTAATGCTAATATAACCATTGAAACGACGCCGTTTAGTTCTTTTTCTACTCTCCGAGTGTGTTGATATATATTTTTTTTGTATTTCGAAAGTTTTAGTTGTGTAAATTAGTAGAATTGGTGACAGAAAAACTATTTACAATGCCAAAAAAGGGATAAGAACAAATTACCGTTCTTTACATAGGTGTAATATTTCGAATCGGCGACCACCGAATCGCTATGAAGCAGAGGCAGAAACAGAAGGTGTGAGCGCGTCGGCGAAGAAACTGCGAATGTCAACAAGCATAAATGAAATTGATATTGATGTTCAATTCGGATACAGAATTATTAATTTCGTAGCGGTTATGAGCGCAATTTGTGAAGTAGTAGCGTGCAAAAAGTGCGGCGAAAAAATAAAAATAACTGAATCGGCCACACGTGGCCTGGGTTGTTCATTAAACGATACTGTAGGGCCTAACTGCTACAATTTTTGCTTGGAAGTCGACGCACAGCGCGTTGGCTACGCTGAACGCTCATTAACCGACGCGGCGCGCTCGAGCACAAAATCGATGAGAAAATCTGAAGAGGATCTGAAGAGGAAATCCGCTTCAGATTTTCTCAGTTTAAGACTGGACACCACCAGCGAGCCACTCCTCTCGGTTTAAGACTGGACACCACCCGCGGTTCCAGTCCTCCGCATGCTTCGCCCCGCTATCCTCCTCCTCTTCGGGATCCTCCCGCTTGAAGGGCCGTCCCGCCAAGAGCGCCTCATTGGCTCGATGCTGCATCTCCGCGTAATCACGCAATGCCGTCGCCATCGTCTACCTCGGCCTAACGGTTGATTCGGCGGGCGCGGACATGGGTATTGGAGCCCGCGGCTGATGGACCGAGCTCCTCGACTGGGGCCAGTTGGGCTGGCTTTCGGTTGGCTGGATTCGGTACTGGCTTATTTAAGAAAGAAGGAACAGCCGTCTTTCTGTCTAACGATTGCAGTTCTACAACAACCGGAGACCGCAATTTAACAACATTATAAGGTCCAACAAATCTCTTAAAAAATTTCGCGGACTTCCCAACAATAACCGAAGATAAGATAATGCCTTTCCATTAGATTTATACTATCTGGCTTCGATTAGAGTTATACTATATGGAGAGTTATACTATCTGCAAACCGAAACTCTGCCAAATGTTCATCCCAGAGCCGATGGTCGCTCTCGAAGTAGTCGATAGTCGATAGTCGAAAGTCGATAGTCGAAAGTCGATAGTCGGTCAAAGGTGGAGACGCACCGGCTGCCCCTGCTCGGGGACGTGCCGACTCGAGTGCATCATTCCGAATATCGCTACCCATTCAAGCGTTCCTAAATCCCCGGGTTTGAGAACGATTGACCCAGTATCTTTTTCTCTTCCCCTGCCTAAAGATCTTATCCTTTTTATGAGGCCTATGAGGCCCTGTACACTAAAATTCCTAACATCTCCGGGCTCTAGTGTGAAGTCCCCACACACTCTCTGCCTAACTCCCATAAGTCTGGGGCAGTCTCACAGAAGGTGCGCGGGGGTTTCATTTGCCTCACCGCAGAGCCTACAGAGTTTTCTACTCGTTTTTCCGATCCGATGAAGATCAAGCACCATTTCAAGTGCTTTTAGAGGTGTTGACTTCATCACCCCCGTGATGTCTTTCATAACTAGTGCTTTCATCCTGTCTAGGGTTGCCGCTCCTGTTTTCAGTCTACATCTTGGCCAACATGCCACTGCTCCATGTATCAGCCTAGGTCTCAATACGGCCGTATAGAGCTATTTCAGCATTATAGGCTTGAGACCCCAGGTTGCTCCAAAAGTTCTTCTGCAGGCCCAGAAGCTTGCTGGAAAGCAGTTCTTCTGCTCTAATTAAGCTTAGAGTCGAATGTAACCCCCAAGTATTTTACCTCCTTGGATAGTGGTACCTTGTTCCCAAACAGCTTAATCGAACCTAGTGGTTTAACCTTGTACCTGGTGGTGAAATTTACCAGAACCGCTTTGTTAGGGTTTACGGATAGATCCACTTCCCTGCACCATTCAGTCACTACACTAAAAGCAAACCTCATCAGTCCTGCTATAGTAGTCTCCACGTCACCCATGACTAGGATAAGTACGTCGTCAGCATAGGCTTGCGCGTAGATGCCCCTATCATTGAGTCTCCTTAGTAGTTCGTCTATTACCAGGGACCAAAGCGTAGGTGAGAGCACGTCACCTTGTGGACAATCCTTGGTTGCGCACCCTCCTCCTTTCGCCTCACCCCATCCCGCCTCAATCACCCTATCAAGTAGGGTAGGACTAATCCATCTTAGCAGGCTCGTTGGCACATTGTGCCTCAGTGCCCCTTGGCAGATGTTTCTTTCGTTGGTATAGTTAAAAGCTCCTTCTACATCCAGGAAGGCTGCTAATACCATCCCTCTTTTTTTTATACCTTTCTTTATTCTAGTTATCGCTTCATCCAGCGCTGAGTCCACTGATCTTCCCTCCGTATACGCATGTTGTATCGGGTATAGAGGGTCATTAGCCAGTGGCCCAATCCTCATGTGTCGGTCCACTAACCTTTCCAAGGTTTTAAAGACAAAGGATGTCAGACTTATGGGTCTATCTATTTGTCTACAGACTGTCTCTATTTCCTCCGTTATCGTGGGTGTATCCACGACTCCGGCTACTCTTTCCTTTAACCTTTTGAGGTATAGATCCCAGTTAGTTTTCCTGGGGTCTCTCCATTTTTGTTCCTTCCCTTTTACTTCCTCCAGCCGGAATCGTATCGTCTCATGGTTGGACATTGACACCTCCTCCGAGACTCTCCAGTCAGAGATCATGCGACTGATTCCCCTCGACGCCAGAGAGATATCTAAGATTTCCTCTCTTACCGCATTTCTGAAGGTTTGGACATTCCCCTTGTTCAGTATGTCCAGTTCCGTAGAGGTCACATATTCCAGCAGGTCCTCACCCCTACTGTTGCAATTTATGCTACCCCAGATGATGTGATTTGCGTTAGCATCACATCCCAGGATAACTTCCTTGCCATCCTTATGACATTCCTCGATCAGGGCCTTAACCTCATTTGGCGGAGGCCCTTCACCTGCATCTCCTGGGAAGTAGGCAGATGCCACCACTATTTCCATGGTGTCGCCTCCTTCTCTTTTCACTTTAATTACCACTGTTGTGAGATCCGTGTGGCAGTGTTTCGACCACGCCTCGCCCTGTAGTCCCTTCAGGAACTAGGTTCTAGTGCGAGTGCTGTTGTCGTAGAACACCTTGCCACAGCCGCTCAGTCCAGCCACAATGCCTTTCGCATTAATCCATGGCTCTTGGATTAATGCGATGCCTGTTTGTATCTCAGCCAAGCTCTTGTAGATTTTTCGGATCGTTAGTAATCATGGCAATATCCTTCGGAGCCAATACAAATATTCTTCGAGCGTCTCTCTCATTCTTCGAGAGACTATCGCTATGTCATTTAAATAACAATAAACATGCCCATCCATATCGAACGTAATAATCTTATCCATAAGTCTCTGAAACGTCGCGGATTTATTACTTAGCCCGAAACGCATCTGCGTAAATTGAAATAATTCACGCCCCGGTACCGTGAATGGCGTATATTCTTTACTAGCTTCATCGAGTGGTACCTGAAAATAAACTTAAGCTAAGATTTAAGGAGGTTATAAATTTTGCTCGTCTTAATTGGTTTAAAATTGCAATCATTAATAGCAAGGAATACGCGTCCTTTTTGTAACCTCATTCACTCGACAAAAATACAAACAATAACGATATGTCCCGTTCTTTTTACGAACCATGACGATTGGTCTGGGCTACGCAGACGGTGACGGTTCAATAATACCCGCCTCGAGTAACCGATCGACCACCGCGTACATTGCTTTCCGTACTTTAGGTCATACTGAATAGTACGGCTGTTTAATTGCGCTTTTTAATTGTCCTTGGACATCGATTGTATGTTTCGCTAGCTGCGTCGTCCCGAGTACGTCTTCATTTCCGATATCCACCTCGCCTAGCACTCGTTTAATTTGTTCGGCTTCATCAACTGAAACCTCCGCTACCCTGCTACCGATTCCGGTATGTTACCTTCTTCGATCTTTTCGAACTCCCCTCTCCTATCCGCCATTTGCGCTAGTTAAAATCGATGGAAATACCGATCTTTTCGAGGGCGTCCATCCCGAGTACACAGAATTACTGTTTGAGAAATTGCTTTGTAGTTGGAATTGGGTAGTTACAGCGGGCGGGGACATTAAATAAATGCACCAATTCAATGAGCACTTTAATCTTTATTTAGCCTCTAGTGTAGGCGAGCATACCTTAACCTCAATGAATTAATGTGTGACAGAGCTGACGTATGTAAAAAGAGCTGGAAGCTTAAAGATGAGCTGGAACTAAGTAGCGATGAGCTGGAAAAAGTAGAGCAGGTGTCGTGATGCAGTGGTTGAGCTGGATCAAAAAGCGTGGGTTGAGCGGGTCGAAAAAGCCTTTTGGTCGCAAAAGCGTCATTCTCCTTCAAGAGCTGATCGGAGAGAGAGAAGATGGCTTCGAGGGACGCTAACCTTGCCGTGAAAACTCGCCTGAGCGCGAGCACGCAAGTTCTCAGCGCCATCTGAGCTGGAACTGTTGCACGAGTTCGTAACGCGCGCAATTCGAATAGAAAAATCGCGAACATTCCGCCCGCATCATCAACGCCATTGATGATTGAGTCCAAGAGCGATGTCGAGATGAATTGCAGTGGGCTGGGTCGTAAATCCAGTCAGAGCAAGTGAAGATGATGAGAAGTGCAGCAGGGTCGTAAATCCTTCTGCGAGAGCAAGTGAAGATGGTGAGAAGTGCAGCAGGGTCGTAAATCCTTCTGCTAGATATGCATGATGTTGAGCTTGAGTGTTGAGCGTGTGGAGTCCAATTTGTTGAGCTGAGCACAGACCCAAGTGGGGCGTAAATCCACATGGTTGAACATTATGCGTAACTGGGTCGTAAATCCAGTTAAGCTTGAGATGTGTCGTCTGATTTCTCCTTTGGCAGTGAAACTGGCAGCAGCGCGAGTTTGGTAATTGGACGAGTAATTGTTGATGTAGCGGTTCGGAGCGTCACCACCCGAGTAAGTAAGTAATGCGAACGAGAGGCCATTTTGTAGGTAGCAATCGTTCGTCGGTGAGAAGAGCCATAGAGCCGATCTTCAATTGGTGAGATGGATGATGCCACTTGGAGATGGCTTGCTGGCGTTGCAAGTAGTGAGCCGACCATTGATTCCAGAATGCCTGGAGGCGTTGCTGAATGAGCTGCCATCTTGAGAGTCGAGCAGAATTGAGATTGATGAGTAAAGGTTCTGGGACACAATTTAGAGCTGAGCCAATGAGAAAGTGTCCTGGCGTGAGTGCTGTGATGTCCGAAGGATCATCACTGAGCGGTTCGAGCGGCCTGGAGTTGAGCACAGCCTCTATCTGAGTCAGAAGAGTTGTAAGTTCTTCAAACGTTAAAAGAGTCTCCCCAACAGTGCGTCGCAAGTGAAATTTGATGGATTTCACGAGCGCTTCTCACTTGACACCCATGTGTGGAGCAGCAGGAGAGATGAATCTCCACTGAGTTCCTTGAGTAGCGAGAGTAGATGAAATGAGCTGATGATCTTGAGAAGCTTCAGTGAAGAGTTTAGTGAGCTGAGTTATGACTCCTTGAAAGGTGGTGCCACAGTCCGAATACATAACCTCGACCATTCCACGCCGAGAGGTGAAGCGACGGAAGGTGGCCAAGAAGCAGTCGGCTGAGTAATCAGTCACGACTTCAAGATGAGCTGCTGAGGTGTTGAGACATATGAAGACGCAAATCCAGCCTTTACCTGTCTTGCATCCTCGTCCTTTCCACGTCTTCATCGTGACTGGTCCCGCGTAGTCTACTCCGGTGTGGAGGAAGGCTCGTGTGGGAGTGAGCCGTAAAATTGGGAGTTGCCCCATGAGCTGCTGAGCTTTCATGCCTCGTTGCCTGGCGCACGAGACACATCTGAGAATGTGTGCCTTGACTGACGCACTCCCTCCTATAATCCAACACGTCTGCCGGAGTTTAGCGAGCGTCAATTGGGTACCTCCGTGAAGAGTTGATTGATGAGCAGAGTCTATGAGGAGTGTGGTGAGCTGAGAGTGACGAGGCAAAATTGCAGGGTGTTTCTCTTGGAAGCTGAGTGATGACAATTCTAATCTTCCACCAACACGAATTACTCCCTCAGAATCGATGAAGGCAGTCAGACGAGTAAACGGATGACCAGATGAAAGCACTGCGCCCCTGTTGAGCTGACGAATTTCTTGAGAAAAATAGGCTGCTTGAGTTGCACGTATCCAGAAGAGCTGAGCCTGTTGGATGCGTTGGGCAACATAGAATGCCGGAATGCCCGAGATCTTGTATTTCCCGCTTTATCGCTTCCCAGCGTTCGCAAAACTCCTCCATTTCTCGTCAGCATCGGTCATCTTCACCGTGCACCGTATTTGTAGTCGGCGTTCGTTCCCATTCTTCTTCCGCTTCACTATCATCTGGTGCTCCTGCGACGTACCCCGCGAGCTGACACCTCCCTCTGCGCTCGCGAAATTAGTTGTCCGACGACCTGCTGTTGCTGGTCGCCGATGGTACCGTACTCGTAGCCGTACTCTTATTTTCCGGGATATTGAAACGTTTAACCGACGGTCATTCTCTTTTAACCCTTAACTGGCACTGGGGATCAAAACGACCCCAGAAAATTTTTGTGCTCAGATTACGTATACTAAATTTAAATAAATGGACCATTTTGCGACATGTACCAGTCGTAGACATTACTAACTGAAAATGCAAGTGGTTAGTTACAGTGCGAGAAGTGTTATTTACGATGGGCAGTCGCTCGAAATGGACGATAAAAATTCGCGGGGTCAAAAAGACCCCGTGTGCCATTACTGCTAAAAAAAGTTATTTTCAAAAATTTGTTGCTGCTCATTTTTGTGATTTTTCATGAATTTCTAACGTAAATTTATGATCTAAAGTAAACTAAAATTTTATCAACCACTCTAACGTAGAAAGCGCGGCTTCGCCGCTGCTTCGCCATGCTTTCTCCGTTGGAGTTTCAGCCAACGAAAGTGTTCCAGAATTTTTCTTTCGTGAAGTAACTAAACTGATACACGGAACTAACCGCATTGTGACCATCGACAACTGGTTTGCAACAATTCCTTTAGTTCTGAAAATGTTAGAGGAACCTTACAAACTTACTATCACAGGCACACTTCGCAAAACAAGAGCAAGATTCCGTATGAAATGAAAGTTCCCAGCAAAACTATCCCAGGAAGTAAATTTTTCTACACAAACAAAATTACTTTTGTGAGTTACACGCCGAAGAAAAATAAAATAGTTGTTGTTGTTTCTACGTATATGTTGTCAAACGAAGTAACTGGTGGTAATCCAAATGTGATTCTGCATTACAACAAGACAATAGGTGGCACAGATACTTTCGATCAGCTCTGCCATTCGTTTACAACAACCAGGTGCACGCAGAGATGGCCATTGCGAGAGATTTTTGGAATGTTGAACCAAGCTGCAGTCAATGCCTGTATTTTGCATACATGTAAACTAAATAATGGTGGTAAAACAACAAAACTACGCAAAGACATACTCATTGCAATAAGAGCGCTGTTAAGCGCTGAACAAGTTTCAGAAGCAACAGATACAGCTATTACTTTACAAAAGAGACTACGGCGGCTTGTTGCTCATGCTTGCGTCCAAATGTGCCGAATTCACCGCTCAGGTCTTTGCGTCGAATGCGCAGGCCGTCATTGAAATTTGGACACTTAAACATCTTTTTTTCCTTACTTTTCGTTCATTCATGTATCTTAAACTATTCTATAACTATGTTGTAACTGATTTGGTAATTTGAAATAAAAATACGAGGTTTAAATATTGAAAAATAGGGTGTTTCATTTTACCCAAAAAATCGACGTTTCATTTTGCAAAATAAATACCTTTTTTGGAAGCATCAATATAACAGTAATTTTTTTCTTAAAGTACAGTATCTCAAGCATGCACCTGTGAATTTTCAGCTTAAAATATTAAAAATTACGCGACTTATAATTTTTTAAGTGAAAAAACTACTTTTTTCGGTTCATTTTTTTCGCCAATTTTTTTTTTAACTCAATTCAAATGAATGGCTACAAAACCAATTGAACTTTGAAAAATACATTCTAAACTACATTAGATTTTGTTGTGCATTATTATTTGATACCGGCTGCGCTAGTTTAAATTCGCTGGGGTCGTACGCATATTAGTACCAACAGTGCCAGTTAAGGGTTAAAATGCCCAAAACCCTGGCAGCGAAAACATCGCGGTTTTCCTCCAGATCCCTCTTCCTTGGGATTCTTTTCCCCTGGCCCAGAACTATCTCGATTCGAATGTTCGTGTGCACTTCGCTTCCCCGAGTCGCATCCCTCTGCTACCGCCACAATCTCCTCCGTCTCCCCAATTGCCGCCGCCTTTGCTGGAAACTCCTGCCTTTCATTAGCTTTCCTTCTATCCGGGTCTACATATGCGAATTCGGGCAAAGCGGACAATTCGAGAAATGAAGGTGGACGGTACAATTTTTTCGCCGCGTGTATCGCTTCGAATTTCTTTCTGAACACTTTTAATTTGCGAAATGTCTCGAAATGCTTTTGATCTATATGCCGTTTATATTCAGGTAACAAATTATTGTATACTAGTGACAGCTGAGTCTCGATACTGAGTCGCGGATACAAGTATTTCAGTAAGTGACGATAGCTGGTGATATAATCAATCACCGGCTCTTTATCCCCGTGGTCCGATGTAACGATTCATACTGGGTCCTCATATGAAACTAATCGCCGAAATACTCCCGAAAATCCATTACAAAATCGTCCTAGCACGACCATCAATACCGTTCTAACTTGGCTCACATTACTACAGATCCTTCGAGCAAGTTCGACAGTGCTGCTAATAAATCCTCATCCGTCATACCCGTCCTGTATTTTAACTCCTATAGCCTGCATAAAAATCACTCGGTACTTTTATCAGTACCCCCTTTGAACTTCAATTTCCATTCACGTATTATTTTCCGACGGTCGAAGGAATGCAGTCCCCAATTTTGATCCCTTTGAGAATTTCCAAAACTCACCGCACTTTCGCCTATTTTTGGAGCGCGTCCGGGCCCGCAACTATCACTCACGTTTATCTCCGCGCCTGTTCTTGTCGGTACTCCTGCCAAAGAAAACGGTGGAACATAGTAGCTTGGTTGTGCTCCTATTTTAATCAGTTGTTCCGATGGTCCCGATCCCGTTTCCGTTTGATTCGGTTTCGCGGGTGCAATCGAGTAGGTTTCGATTTCCCGCTCTACCCGCTCACGAAAATCTCTCCGACAAGGTACGCGGGTCATTGAGCTGCTCACCTTCCCTCAGCACTGCTACCCCCCCTTTCCCTCTTCCGCTAGACTACTTTGCAGTTGCTCCCTCCGTCTGAGTGACTGGCGGATCTACAATTCTAATTTCATCATCATTCATCAAAATTAAATCTATCTCGGCTGAATGATGAATTTGGGCCTGAACTGGCAGATTATATACGCCACCTATCAATTCCTCCACAGTTGACGCACCTTCATGTACCGACCCTGTTACTCGCACGATGGGTAGTCTGCAACATGCGTGTTAGTTCCGCCGTTAAAGTTATATCCGTATCTACAGCGGTCATTTCAATCTCATCATACCCTTGCTGTATTGCTACGAAACGCGACAGTCTGTTTTGCAAAACCTTTACACGCCCGTTCACGTTCAGCGAATACCTTCTTAAATACCGCAATAAATCCGGTACCGTAAGCGAATTAACCCACGTGTCTATCGCGAAAAATGACTGAAATTGTGGGGTTGTATTAAATAAATCATCTGTCTTGGAATTAACTAGCGTCATTATCGTTAATTTAAAAAAAAATTAAATTATTATTATAATAATTTTTTTATATTTACCCCACTATTACTTAATTGCTTACTAACCTACGTTAAAATCCTTAAATACTAATATAAAACTGCGAATTAGGCTTAAAAGTGTATCAAATTTAAATTTTCGCGTGCTTCCCCAATTTATTGCGTCACTTGCGTGACGGTACTGTTCGCTGCCGCGATCTTGTACCGCCTTTACTTGATGCCCACTTCTAACGCTTGGCGCGCTCGCCACTTCGGCCCTCTTCGTCCGTTCGGCCGCCTTCTCTCTCGCACTCGCCGAATAAAATTTTAACTTTAAACTCGCACGTAGGGCGATTTTGCTCGCCGGTACGCGGGTTTCCTTCGCGCGATTGACAACAACAATACCGACTTCAACCGCTGTCGAACTCTCAGTACATATGTACTCACAATAAGCGAACATTAAACGGTACATTCAGCACAAATAATTTACGCCTTCAATCGCGACCACGTTCAAGGGCGCCATTTATAATGTTGTGATGTTATTCTGCCGCGTTAAATTAATTACAAAAACTCTACATTACAGTCCTTTAGTCGCACGCAACCCAAGCCAGAAAACTATTTAATTAATATAAGACTATTATTAAGACGTCAGTACCGACGTTACTTCAGCGGTCTGATAAATTCACTAAGACTTGTCAAAATTCATGAGTTCGGTACGGGAAAATGTAAATGCTAAACATAGCGAGAAAGTAACAGAATTAAAATGCTTTAATAAAACCTGGTTGAAGAATCAGCTCGGTTCAACCGTCTGGTAGAATCGTAAGGTCTCCGAACAAAACAAAATTACGAATAAGAAACAGTTATTCCTGGGCACGACCCAGGGTACCGCCGCAACTTTCCCAAAACATTCTCCTTTATCCCCAGCGTGACTAACTCACAGCAGAGTCCGTCCAAGTACATACACACTCAAGAATAAATAGAAAATTTACTGCACTGAATAGGCACGTATCGTGAATTTACAAAGTAAAACTTTCGAAGTAAAACTCGAGAGGGAGAGAAAGAGAGTGCCGCGCAAGCTCCCGCCTGCTGGATCGCTGATCTGCCAACGTCAGCCCCCTCGCCCTCCAGCATACAGGCGCAGGACCGTACTTCGGTACTCACCCAGCCTATGAGTTTTCCACTCAGTCGGTAATTCCAGTTGCCACCCTCAACTGGGGAGTTCATACTCCAGGTGCCAGCGCACCCTCGGCTTGGAGCCCAAGAAACTCGGCTGGGACGAACCGCTAGCGATTGCCCTACTTGGCTTCACACCTCAGGATTCTCCAGACGTCCAGCAGTAGAGTCTGAAACCCTAAGGTTCTTTTCGCCCATAACCCACTCGCACTCGCACTTGCACCCCGCCTGATGTGTTCCAGCCGATCCTCTCTCCTACATCTCTTTCTTTCTCATAAGCAGGCTCCCCCTTTAAAACAGCGGATGTGGCCGTCTAGGATTATCATTAAAGAAGATTTTAGGTTTACTATTATTACAAACCAATAATAGTTGACGTTTATGTTTTAATAAAGCCAATCTAAGTTTACTAGGACAAAACTGCTCTGAAATTACTTACGACGACTGGTTAGTTTACAAACAAAAAACTAAAACTAAAAGTTTTTATCCATATTAAAACTGGTATTACTTTACTAAAAGAGTTTGTACAGACAAAAATATCAGAAGCGGAAAATTGTACCTTTAAAATGATACTAAAAGTTTTTTCATGACCTTGAGAAGGTCAATTCAAAGTGACCAACTGTTCAAGATCATTTTTCTAATTATTAAAATATTCAAAAATGCCATGGAAAAACCCACTCGTATCAACAACTTTGACCTTAAACTCGAATTTCAAGGTCATTTCGAGGTCAAAGTATTTTTTTGAATACGAATCCCTATTTTGGACAACGGATTTGAAAAGAGTGGGAACTTTTGCGTCGAAAATGATATTGATTTTGCAAAAAGAATTTTGATAAAACATTTTTTGCACTTTTGCATAAATAGTTTTGCAAAAATCTTTTGATAATGCTCAATGATTAACGTCTAATTTATTACAAATTTAGCATCAAATTTATTACTCTTAATTTAACGTATCTTCGAAGGTATGAGAATTATTCTGTTCGCTTTCGTTCCCTTATGACAAGTTATTAATAATACCTATTGAACTGTTTCAAATTTCAAAAAGAAAACAAAATGATATAAGACACCTTTCATATCAATTTTCTAACAATAAAGCTGAAGTGCTCCCCGAATTTCCGGTTCTTTAGGTAAAATGCACCAATTAAACACCATTTACTTCTTGGCAGTGAGCTAACCGATGGTAAATATGGTTGAAGCACAACATGCAAATCTTGAATTAAAAAAAAATTAATAAAAAAGTAAATAAAAATCATTCTCTTCCTTAAAAATTTAATTAAAATTGAATTGATTAAAATGATGTTTGACCTTGACCTTTTCCAAAATCAGTTTACCTGGAAAATTATTAAGTTGTTCCGGGAGTTTTTGGACACCCTGTATAATATACAGGTGAGCCATTTTAATTGATCCACTTAATAACTTCCAAAATAAAGGGTAAAACTAAAAATTGTTCTTATAAAAGTGGTTGGGTTCAAAGGCAGCCATCTGTCCGTGCAATTAATTTTGACCTTGAACTTTACTTTCAAAGTCATTCGAAGGTCAAAGCGGTTTTTTTAATCGGAGCCCCTATTTTTGATAACGGATTCGGAAAGAGTGGAAAACGTCCGAATTGGTATTTCGAATTTTTGGTTATGACTCTTAGAAGATCATTTCAAGCTCAAATTCTAAGAAATTCTGAGCTTGCTAATTAATAGCATTTTAGGTAGAATAATCAACAACATCATAACCGTAATGTGACAACGACCTTGAAAATATTAACCTTGTAAAGGTTTACTTTACTTTTACCGTTACACTGAAAAAACGACGAGGACATAGTAATTTCTCTTTCCTTTGAGGTGCAATCCAATCTCAGGTTCGAAATTAGGCCCAATTTACATCCTGCTATTATGGATAGGGCCCTACTATTATGGATAGGACTCTACTCATTGTTAGAAAATATTGAAAGAACGATTAAGGTTGTATTAAACTTTTAGTTACATGCTATGAAGCTTTTTTTTGTAGTAATTAAACGAAGAGAGTGTTATAGAAGTTTACATAAACATTTTGTTCTTTTCTTATGCTAATTTTATTGTAATCAAATTAAAAATCCGTATACAAAACGTCAAAAAAATCATAGTCGAATCAAAACTTGATCATGGCTGCTTATCCTCCTAATCATATAGTTGATATAATAATAGTTCTAGGAGAGTGTTAGACCAATTACCAACGAAGAGAGCGGGGTGGACATTTTGTTCGTCAACGAAGGCATCGCGAATATGACAAAAATGACCCTCATGTTCTAATCGCCTTAGCAACTGTTCATGTCGATCCGTACATAAGCACGCCCTACATAAATTGGTATACCACAAAGAACCGCTATAACAATAATGAATGCCCTTCAGTATCATCCATACCATATAAGTTTAGTTCAAGCATTAAGGCCGAATCACATTCAATTATCTGTTGAATTATGCCAGTGGCCTTTAGGAATGACTCAAAATGACCCAGAATATTTTAGATTTGTTATGTTTTCAGATGAGGCTAAATTTTACAGAGATGGTCAACTAAAAAGACATAATTTTCACTTCCGGTCAGATGAAAATCGTCATTGGCATAAGGCTGTTGATTAAAACCGATGGTGTTACGTCATGAAAAAAGGTTTACGTAAAGCAAAATAGAGAGTGATCATAAAACTTTTTCACGACGTACCAAACTCGAAGAACAGGTTATCCTAGAGTATAAGTTTAAAATCTAACGAGTATTACGTGGGGTCCATTAACAAAATCGAGGCTTCCATACATTCGGGAAAACGAAATAATTTGTAATACGCTAGACATCAAGTGGCGGAAGGGGACGAGTCAATTAGGCACCGGAAGCCGCATAGATAAACGCCCTACCTTAAGAATAAAATGCGAGACCCTGGGACATTGATTGAAGAAAAACACATATCCGATGATACAATTTATGCGTAACGTCGGACATCTAAAGCCGAAGGCGGCCTACAAAGAAGTTTAGCACTAGTGAGTCATCTTTTATTACCTGGGCATGCAGTGACAGACCTTTGGCGGTTTCTCAATTCACAAGGATTATAGTGCGGCGCGGAAAGTATCAGATAATAATCATGCAAATGAGGACCATAAATCGATCAGTGGAAAAGTGCATACGGTAGTAAAATTCGAGCTACAAAGAGCATTTTTTATAAGAGTGGCCTACTAATTATCTAGTTAACAAAAATTCTTTTGTAAGATGAATCAACGAAAATTCGGAAATTTACCGATTGGAGGGGATTGAAGACGGGTATGAAAACTCTTGGGGTTTAGTAATCACACCTCCGCGGTACCATCAAGTTCAGTCGTCAAACCTCCGTGGTACGTCACGTTAGTCCGTGGAAAATCAGTAGGCGAGTCATGGAATACTGCACGACAGAAGAAGCTTGGCCATGCATAAGCCGAGCGCAACTATTTGCCGCACAATTAAAGAAGAATACAAGACGACAAGGAATAGCAGCAAGGGACTCTAAAACCAGGCCCAACGGCTGAACCACCGACGCAATAAGGAGGGCTGTTGTTTCTACCAGGACAATGAAAGAGAGAGAGAGAGAGAGAGAGAGTGAGAGAGAGAGAGAGAGAGAGCGGGAGCAACGAAGAGCCGCAACACTGACTCACGCCGAGGGATATCGAGGGGGCCGTTATCTGCGCTTCGGAGGGAAACTGCTACCTGCCGCCACTCATCGACGCCTATACCCGTGATGATCAATTTAGATATAATACTGTAGGCTTGTAACCTTTTTGTAAATGCACTTGAATAAGAAGTGTATTTTATTTGTAATTCCATTCAAAGATTTTATAATTAAAAGTGAATTTTAACAAGTGATATTTGAATGAGTCATTTTCGAAATCCCGAAAATTTAACCTATTTTTCCTTATACCTGGACGTAACAATGGAGCGTTATGGTGTGGTGCGGCATATAAAACATTTACCTAATTTGAACCTTATTTTTTTAAGAGAAATATAGGTCAACATGGCTTTTTGGAATTGCTGAGGGATCGATTGCCAAAAATTTTGGAAGAAGCCGATTTTATAACATCCCCCGATTCTTACTTGTGGGGTTACTTGAAAAATATTGTTTTTGCACAATGGTTAACAACAATTTGCCAAGCTTGTATAGTAATCGAAAGGGAGACCTTGCTCAGGACAGCACAACATTTTCAAAGGCGTGTAAATTTGTGCCTTCAGGCTGATAGATGAAATTTTGAATATTTATTGTAATACGATAAAAGTAAGAGACAAGGGGATTCACGTTAAATAAGCACCGCATCATGAGATGCAAGGAGACTTACGTCAAAAAAGCACACCAATAACCCAATAACCCAATAACCCCATTGAGAGAAGTACGGGGACTCACGTTAAACAATTACCGGGAAGGAAACATAACTTACTACGTCCACGTCGTTTTTTTCTGGGTAACGCTAAAAGTAAGGTAAACCTTTTCAAGGTCGTTGTCACATTGGGGTTATGCGGTTATTGATTATTCTATCACAAAATGCCATTAAATAACTAACACAGAATTTTTTAGCATTCGTTCTTAAAAAGATCTTTTAAGGGTCATAAAAAATATTTCGAAATACCGTTACGGACGTAAAATTTTCCGGTCTTGCCAAATCCGTATAAATATCCAGAATCCGAAAAATTTTTTCCCTGTTCAAACTACATAGATCCGCAGAAGCTTTTAAACTCCCAAGTAGCTCGCCCCGACGACATGGCGAGCCAAATTACCGACTCCCATCCAAAGATCGGCTAATCCTAATGATAATTCAACCTCCACTTAAACACGCGTCAATTACTACAAAAACCAATACCCGTTACATCACCAACAGAGTTTATGTCTGCAACTTTCTGCAAAGGAAAATTGGATACTTTAGATGAAATAGATTACAATTCTATAAGAATACGCTTGCAAGTTACAGAATTAATCATGGATTGTTAATAAACGTAATAAAGAAAAGCACGTTAAATCAGTACTTACAGGTAGACATAACCAAATCTACCCACATAGCAGGCTTTGCAAAAGGAACAACGAGGAACAAGTTTACAACTTTTTAAAACGTGTCAGATGATTTCCCCGTAAAATGGTCAGCACGCTGAGACGAAAATATTTGCAAAAGGAAAAACTACACTATCATATCGATATGATACAATAACTTTTGAGGACGATCCAATGAGTTCTGTACCATTAGCCGAACCAGAAAAAACGACTGCTGAAGAAAGTTAGAAGATTTTTCTAATAAACTGAGCTTTACAAGACAAAACGAATACCAACATGATCCAAAGGAAGAAATCCGCAGACACGTATTCAATACAGAATCAGATCTCCATTTGATAAAGGTAGAGGTGGCAAGCGATTGTAAGAAATCCAGGCTAGAACTCAAAGCTTTAAGGAAGTTGCAGGATGTATAGGCATCCTTTTCTGAAGATACGTTATCGGATAAAATCATCGGCTATAAAGAGACGCAGTAATCATCATAAATTCCATAGATATAAGGAATCATCTACTAATCTAGAAATAAATGCAATGAACCAACTTGGCCTAGTTTCACGGAGAATATCATTTCCTTTTCGTCGGATACCAAATTATAAATATAGGCACAAAATAATAAAGTACATTTCTTGTTTATAATTAAAAAGGGACTATGAAGTTATAATTTAAGAGGGGGAGGGAAAGCAACAAAAAAAGAACCAATAACAAGTTAAATACAAAACTAAAAAAATGTATAAATAAAGAAAAATTGTATTAGTCCATAGGAAACAGTAGATTCTTAAGAATTATGAGCAGCCAATTTTCGCTGTAAGGAAAAGAGCATCAGGAAAATATACCCTTAAACTCAGAAAAACTTACACAGGAACTTAAGCTGCAATAGTTAGAACTGCTATGCTTGGCCTCCAATTGCATCGAGAGAATTGTATTCAACCTCCACTTAAAGACGCGCCGATTAATACAAAAACAAACACCCGTAACCTCACCAGTCGACCGTGTTAGACGCCTTAGACCATCCCCGAGGTCCGTTTTAATAGGTTCGGTAAATACTCAGAAAATCCAACCAATTAGTCCATTCATTCAGGTACCAATTAAAAAATTTATTTATTGTAAATCAACTTCCTCTACTTACCAGTTCTTGTGTTAATTTATTTAATTTGTATTCGCAGATTCCATGATAACTAAGGTTCGCTGGAAGCTACATGGATGGCTGGTTGATCCTACAATGCTGTACATTTGAGCAACTACTGCTATGTAGCAAGCAACTCGTGATACATGGTGATCCTAAAACCCTGTACGTTTGAGCAACTTCTGGAATTTCTGGAATAGCACAACGTGACTCTCTTCATCCGGTGGAATATACGGGTTTCAAGAAATGGTTATAGCCGCGGTAACCGTCTCCGAGGATACGCTAGAGTACCGCAAAAATAATTTGGTAGCCTTAGTGGATTTGATTAATCAGATGGGGCCCTCGGTTGGGTGAACGATGTCGAAGAGGACAACGTTGAACAGGAAATCTACGATCTTTATAGAGCAGCAACGGAGGCTCCTGCCACAAACAACGTTGGAGAAACTCCTGACAATAGGGAGTTTAACACCAATGTCTACAGCTTCTTTCGATCCCGAAACCTCCACTCAAATGACTAAAAGTATTAAAGGCTTCCGACCTCCGTTACAGTCCACAACCATCACCCTATTCCCGACCCAAGCAGACACAGAAATTTGATCCCTACCTGATCGGGATCAATGTTCCAGTCACCTCCGCGTACGAAGACTTCCTGGCGTATTAGGTTAAGTTCGGAAACCAAGACTGTACCACCTTCTTTCCAAGGACGGGCATAAATGGAGAGCAACGATGGGTTGGCCATGTAAAGTATTATTCACCCGAACACGCTGGGATGGCCTTTTATTACGCCAAGAAGTGGTATCTAGAAAGAGTTCTGGCCCCATGCACTCCAGAATTGAGTACTGTTTGCGTCTAGTGCAACAAAAGGATAACCCGAGACTTCCAGACTGACTACGTCACGCTTTGTAATAAACTCCGGCAAAAAAACTCCACATAAGATACACCCTCCAACCACAACTTCAACAAAGGCCCCTCAGGCCACCTCATTCATCACCTATTCGAAGGCAATGCGAGCTCCATCCACTGAGAGAACCAGGAATGTTAAAACCTTCATCAGACATCTATCCGTTACCCTGGGACCACTTGTGCGTGAAATACTTAGCATCCAGTATGAAGGACTCAGGGTAATTGTACCTCAGTGTGACGGATTTTAGTCCCAAAATCGATCGGTATATGGGATGATCCATCAACAATTGCTCTTCTTTCCGTATCTGGATGCGGCTGTGTGCTGCAGCTTGCTGCACATATGCATTGCCGTTCACTACAAATACCGGGAGATTCGAACTCCCGGTTTTCTTGAGCTCAGCGCGTACTAAGAAGGATTACGAAATCATTTCGGAAAAAATGCCGGCTAACTTAATGACCGAAAAAATAATAAAAGCGAGGAATAAATATAATGGAACTGATTCCCTGGCATAAAACAAAACAAAAAAAATTGACTAACACCGAAGGTAGCGTTGGTTGAACCGCTCTGCGATCGCGCGCGTTGGTCGGGCCGATACTCTCACACACATGCACCCTATTTTGCGCACGAAAGACTATAAATATTTTTTTAGGTAATGAAAAAAATAATATATATTTTTTACGATCAATGATTGTTTGAGTAATAATGGTTTAAGTTAAAAAAATATATACAATTTAAGAAATAAATAATTAAATGCATATAAATAAATTATTTAAATAATTACGTACACCAAATATTAGTAAAATAGTAAAATATATAATAATTATTAATACTGTAAAAGAAAGAAGTTTAAAATCATATTTGAGGAAACAAAGTGCCAATCAATTAATTGTCAGCGGTTTTTGTTAATTGAATACCTCATAAACAATTACGTTATATGCACGCACGCGATATTTTGCAGCGCATACAGATATTCGCGACTATGATGCGACGTGCAGACCTGCAGATGACGGCTTCTCTTCGTTGCTATAGGTACGCAAGTTCTCGTTCCACTTTTGTCCACGGTTTTCGCTACTACAACATTACCGCGAACCTCATAACGATGAGAATCGCAAACCAAGAGTAGATGCCGCAGTTAGTCCTCCTCGACGAGGGCGTGATTGTCCTCGTAATACTCGCTGACGTTCAGAACTCAGGAAATGCTAGTCTGAGCTTTGGAAGGAAGGTTGAGGCAGGAGAATCCCGGTCCTAATCTAAGATGAAGCACAGTAGTGCTTTTTAACGGTGAATGTACCTTTCATGTCATTGCATCTAGAAAAGTGATAACTGTATCGATTGCCCGAGGAGCTCTTGGATTTGCGGATGTTGCCAATCCGAGTGCCATCTCCATCGGCAAAAACGACATCGTCGGCTCTACGACCAGGCTCGGAAATTGCGGTCCTCTCTCCAAAAGGCACTGCAGCAAGGCAGACCACTCTCGAGGGAAGAAGGGCAACTAGGGCTGGATAGTCTACTTTGTAACAGTTACCGGTTCATGAACTGTTATATACTGATTCAAATAGATAGACCCGGGCCGCTAAGACTGCACCAAAATAACAATAAGGACACAGTTGAAACGGGCGCACAGATTAAAGATACCGAAAGAAAGAGAAAGAAATGTAAGTCTTACCTTACCCTAACTCTCTGTTACTCCTATTGTTTTTGCGATTTCTCGAGGTCCGCTCTTGTTTTCAACCTGGAGAATTTTCGCCATGGCAACTCGTCGCATGGTGTCGGGTCCTATTTGCGTTCACAGACAATCAGCTTTTGTGGTCTAGTAGCAGTAAATTTCCACCTACAACAATATAAATCTATGGGACACATAATTGCCCTAAAAATTCAGAGTTGCAAAAAAAAAAAGACAGGAATCCCAGGCAACAGCCTTATCATGAAAAAAGTGCTTTGACAAGAGGTTTCAGGTAAATTCATCCTCTTGTTCCACGCTTTTAACTTGTTAGCTGATTTATGTTATTTCTCTTTTCGAGAACACATAGGAGTCGTTTACAATTGCCAATTTTCTTGAAGTAATAAGGACAACACTTGACTATGACGTGTACTCCTCCGGACACTCGGTAAAATTAAAATACAAGGGTTATCCTAATTATTTCAAGGCGTTCCAAAATGTGACCCCTTCCGGCTGATTTAGTTATCTCAGCGTGAGAGATCATCCGACCAGTCATCAGGATGTACACTTACCGTTGGTCAAACTCCGAGGCCTGCCAGCTCGTTCGTTTCGATCTTAACATCATTCCGCAGGTGGGGAATCCTCATTACTGCCTTATCATGTTGTTTCGCTTCTTCAGGTGATCAGTCGTCGTCCCGCTGTAGACCATGAGGACTGATACAGAAGCAGCAGCCTTCTTCGTGCACTGGATCATTTAGTTTCATTCTCCGCTTACAATCACAGCAGATCAAGGAATTCAGTTCAAATCAGCCCTGTTCAGGGCATCAGGTCACGCAGTTGGAACTCAGCAACACTCATAAAGCAGTTCCATCGCACCCGTCAAAGCCGCGCTGACGTGCGACAATAGAAAGTCATGTACTGATCGATTTCCCATGGGACGCAACATCCTAGTCTGGCCTAGTTGTAGCCGCAACATGATCCGACCAGCAGCTACCCCTCAGGAAGCCGCATAAAATACCAATAATTCAAGCTAACCCCATGACAATTGATGCATCGTTTGAATCTCCAGTCTTCGACACTCTTCAAAATTGAATGGTTTCCAAAAATACTCTTTTTTCTGAAATATTTATTTTTTCAAAATTTTTTTTTTAGACATTTATAGCTTTAAAATTCTTTTTATTATTAATAAAAAAAAATATTTAATTCGGCATTTATTTTTTAATTTTTCATAAGAATAAGAGCACTTGTATCTATAAGCATGTTGAATCCATGTAAATAATAAGTAACATTCACAGTATGAATTTTAATGAGATTAATTCTATTTTTGTAGAATTTACAATTTATTAAATACTATACAAATACCAACAGCCTACACTGATAATGAGGTTATATTAACTCAAAAAGGAAGAATGGTATAGAAATGCATTGCACCTGACCCCACCACAGTGTTTCCACAGATATCGAATGTAGATATATTTTCGAATAAAATTTCAAGTGTTTAATTTATATATGTACTGTAATTTATTATTAGTAATAATGACCTAAACAAAAATAAAAATCAAACTTAAGAAAAAAATATTTTTCATTTTTTATATTTTGAAATCTATATTTTGAAAACTTCTTAAATTTTTAAGATTATACAACCACAATCAAAAATTTAAAAAAGCCAATTTTTTAGTTGAAATTTTCAAGTATGTATCTCCCTTCAAGGGTCAATAAGGTTTTAATTAGATAATTGCTGGTTTGATGCACTTTCATACATACGTTTTGCGAACGTTCAGTGCCGATTCGCGTTTAATTTAGTAATCATAAACACGAGACTCCTGTATGTTGCCTAACCATCAGGTTGCGAGTCTAAATAACCTACTTTATTCTTCGTACCTCGCGCTAATTTATAAATCACTTTCAAAAGCTATTATGCAACGAGCATGTAAAGCGCTAATTTATAAAGCGTAAAAACGCACAACTGTATGTAAAAGTATTTCACGCACTGCTTTAAGCATAATTATAAATTTTTCTATTTATACATTACATTACAATATTATTTCAGCAAGACCAACGTTCCTTAATCTTAATCTAAATCACAATTCTTTGGCTAGACTACAACAAAATTCAACTGCAAAGTGTAAGTAATTGAATAAAATTAAATATTACTTATTATTTTTATAATTATTGAAAACAACCATGCAGTAGATATACAAAGAATCAGCTTAAATTACGTCACATCGTCTGTGTCTTTCACTCTAATGTCAGCCTTATTATCTGGAACTCCTTATATGAAAACGGTGGGTCAGTTTACACTACTGAGTGGTACAGCTCTACTCAAGTGTACTCACTGCGACTTGATTGATTGAGGCTTACATGGTCTCTTCACAAGTGTTTGTATACAAATACACAAGAAACGATAATTATTTGTGGCACCTATAAAATCAAATTTCCCAAATAATTTATTATTCAATTATTTAATTATCCGATTAATTTCCCATTTAAGCAACAAGCAAAATATTCATATTCACTTATTTAATAAGTGCATTTTATTGTGAAAATGTGCATGTTCACTTATTGTATCCGTCAAAATTTTCACTTATTCAAGATGTAAATATTCACTTATTTTACGTGGACCACTATCCACTTGACCAATAAGTGGATATGTACGTAAAATATGTGGAATTTTACTTATTTGAATTTAGAGAGTAAGTGATTCGGTGTTGCCTGTATTACAAGTTATCCTTAAGGGGATGCTTATCTTAATTTCCGTGGTCTACTATACCGACAATTCTCTATATTTTCTACTAGCATCTAAGGCAAGTTTGATTTTTCATAAAATTTTAAAACGGCTTTCTCAATGGCATTTCTGATTGCATCAAAACATTATTTATAATTCGTAGAATGTGCGTAGACTTCTTTTTTGGCTGATTTCTATTCTTACCCACATAGCATGCAAGATTCTTGGAAGATTTTTGAAAGCTTCTATGGAAGTTTGTAATCTTTTCTAAAGCTCCCACTGTAATCATTTTGGAAGCACATAATGTCCGCACATACACTGAGAGAAAAATTAGGGACTTACTGCTGGTGAGTGTCGCATGGGTTATTTCCTGCGTGAGCGACCTGGAGTAGTTGCAAGTGCTGCCGCCTGTATTACGATTAGTGATACGGAATAATAGTGATACGCTATTATCGCGGCAAGTCCCTTGAAAAAAAAAAACGACGATGCATGTGCGCGGATAGTATATAGTGAGTGTTGTATACTTATTGAAACAGAGGAAACTCTATTTTTAAGGTAAGAAAATTTGTTTATTATGAGTGTATAAATTAACATATTTGTAGAATTATATACATTTATTATTGCACAAAATGAATATCGAAACTAGATTGTTATGCAACCCATATACAATATGCACGAGGGTTGCAAAGTTTGCGTGTAAAACACATCACGCGCGCTACGACTTGAAGCCGGAGCGCACGACTCACGTACACACACATGTGAGTATCCCCATGTAAGCGCCTTGCGCGACACGCGCTGATGCGGCCACTCATCTGCTGGACTCTGAAGGAGTCGCATCGCATAGCGAGCCCTTGGGGCGTTTCGTAAGCTATTTGTAGTCTTGTATCTACTAAATATATTACTTTTCTTTCTTAACCACTACCCCAAGTATTTCTGATTCCACCAGTTTTCCCAACATGGTAGTAGAGCGTGGTTGCTCAAGGTAACTGGGTGGATAAGGATACTTGGGTAGTTTAAATGCCGTGATAAGTACTGAAGTGAAAAGTCGAGAGCACGAAGGAACGCTCAAGACAAAGGAAAAAGAGAAGACAGTGATAAAGCAACAGATAAAGTTTGAACACGAAGGAACGTTCAAGACTAATCAAGAAGACAAAATGGCAGTGAAGTGAAAGTGAAATTACGATTCCAGTATTTGCTGGACAAGACTACAACATGTGGAAGAAGAGAGTTTCCATGTATCTAAAATTTAAAAAATGTGATGATGTAATACAAAGAGCAAAAATTGCAACAGATAAAGAGGATTGGGATGGAAAAGATCTAAAAGTAGTGAACTACATTTACAGTGCTATATCGAACAAGCAGTTGGAATTTGTATGCGAGGAGGAAACAGCATACAAAATAGTGAAGAAACTAGATAGTATATATTTGAGAGAATCTACAGCTTTACAAATTGTGTATAGAAATAAACTGGAGAAAATGAGGCTTGATAAGTATAGTGACTCTGCATTATTCTTTAGTGAATTTGAGAAGCTGATAAATGAGTTGAAAAGTGCAGGTGCGACGTTAAAAGAAAAAGAAAAATTAAATTACATGCTAAACATGTTGCCAGAATCATACAGTTATATAAGTGATTTGATAGACACTTTAAAAGAAGAAGATCAAACGACTGACTATGTAAAGAATAAAATAAGCTAGCTGAACTGAAACATCATAAGGACTATAAAGAGAGAACGACCAATGCATTTACGGCGAACAAGGATGGATGCTACAAATGCGGAAAGAAAGGACATTTCGGACGAGAGTGTCAAAATGGCGGACCGAGTACTTGGGTAGCGACGGTGCACGCGGTACAAAGTAGCGAAAACAGGTTAGATAATGGTGAAATTAAATGGTTACTCGATAATGGTTGCTCAGATCACATTATTAATGATGAATTTTGAAAAATTTGTTGATTTAAGAGAACCTATACATATTTATTTAGGAGATAATATATCGATAAAAGCAACAAAAATTGGAAATGTTGTTAGTTACTTTCATGCGTTTGGGAAAAGGAATGAAGTAATGTTCTTTACGCAAAAGAAATGAATGCAAACTTAATAAGTTATGCAAAATTAAAGAAAAAGAATAGTATTATTTCAAAAGAAAATTTAACGAAAATTATTGATGAGAAAAATAACATAATAGCAGTAGCAGTTGAAAAGAAAGGAATTTTAAATTTGTCGAGTAAATTGAATAAGAAAGAAAATTTAGTAAACAGTGCCGAACGGAAAAATAACATGAGTCAAAAGGAGAGATGGCACAGAATGTTAAGTCACGTAAACTTTAGTTTTCTGAACACATTATGTAAACAGCAATTGTTAACGGGCATTCCAAATGAACTTGAGAAGGAATATATGAATTGTAGAACTTGTATAGAAAACAAAATGTGTAATAAATCCTTCCAGAATAATCGAACTAAAGCTAGAGAAATTTTAGAAATTTGTAACAAAGGTATTGCTCGACAGCGCTTTATTACAAATTGAAGTCGGTACGCAACGCGCGTATATTTAATATATACTTGCGTTAGCGTGACCGCGACGGCCGGAGAGCAAGTGCGCTCCCGAGCGTCCCCACTACGCGACGCCTTCCCACCCGCGGGAAGACGTCGTCATGACAACCGGGCTCTCCCACCGAGCGCGCCTCGAGTCGAGCGGCTCGGAGCGAGCGAGAGCTGACTGACAAAAGTAGTCCACTCGGCGCACTGAGCCGAGCTCCAACCTTCAGGGGAGATTGTCGCACGTAATGAGTGCGTACAATTGGGCTTGCCGCGAACCGTAGAATATATTGCGTACTATAAAAGTTATGTTCTTTTCTTGTGTTTTAGAGTTACCGATGCGGAGGGCAGGGCGAAGCCCTATTAGTGTAATAAACGAGCGCGCTCGATAAGATAAACGAAGTTGTTTTTTTTTGTATTATATTATTTTCTATTTTCTATTAATAATAAATGTGTCGAATAGTTTTAGCATAAATACAAGTGTATTAAGTTATTTATCTGCGTATAGTGAAAATCCGTATTACTATTGAAAGTACCGCGTAAAGGGGTTTGCGAGCGCATTGAGCTCGTTTCGTGTTAGAGCTGTGCGCGTATTGAGCGTGACAGCTAGGGGTTGTAACAGGCGTGCTGAGCCTGTTTGCGAGTAGTACTCCTGAACGTATTGAGTTCAGGGGTAACCGGGACGCCTCCTCCTACCCCATAGAAAAGCCGATTGTTACAAATTATTCATACAGATGTGTGCGACCCATTTAAAACTACGGGTTTTAACGGAGAAAATTATTTTGTTTCTTTCATTGATGATTTCAGTAAGTGCATAGTAAGTGATTTCAGTAATTGCATAAAAACGAAAAATGAGGTTTTTGACTGTTTGGTTAAATTTATTAATGAACGTGAAAATTTAACAGGTAAAAGAGTAAAAAAAATAAGATGTGATAGTGGAAAGGAATATTTAAATAATAGGTTTTATATGTTCGCTAGAGAAAAGGGAATTATTCTGAATAATTGTCCTGCATATGTACATGAATTAAATGGTACTGCGGAACATATATCCGTTTTGTTTAACGTGCGACACCTGCCTTGCGGCCTTCCTAGAGGCGTCGGGAATTTGATACGCCCATATCTTCGTGCAGATCGTACAGGACGACTGCTACAAATTTCTCCCTCTGTGGTTTCCAGGCACAGCGATCCTCTTTGTTGGAGGCGAAGCCCTTCTAAAGCCTCTACCCGCTCTGCAGGCGGGATGCCCGAGTTGTGCACCGCAACTCATACGTCGAGACCGAAGTCTCTAGCCCGCATATGGGCTTATCCACTGCCACTACGAGGCCGACCTCAATTGACCCGGACGGGGCATCGCCCCGCGGGCCCCTGGTCTCCCATAGTACCTATTTATGCTCTAGGTACGAGTGCGAGACAAAAAATACCTCTCCCAACTTCAGGACCTTCCTGGTCTGTCCACCGGCTCGGTATCACCGCTTAGCTGGAGCCGGGGGCATGCTACACCCCGGGGATGTGCCGTGGCACAGAGCTCCCCTTGCAGTCATACATTCGAAATTCCCACTCAGCTTTCATTCACCCTGAGGGCGTCAGTCGTTCAGTAGACACATACACTCCACCTGGCCTAAGCCAGTCAACTGCCGGTAACTCACCGGCAAGAGCGTGACCGCCTTCCAAGGTTGCCGTTCCGACGACCCACACATTAGTCGGAGGCCCCGTCCATAGCTTCTCGACTACTAAGCCATGCCCCACACATTCATACAGGTGGGCAGCTAAGGCGAGTGCGGACCTCGACTACCCTCCAAAAATCTACTTTTAAATACAAATCAACTACATTCATACCTCACACGCTGGGCACGATCTTTCGTCTTACGCTATCCCGGTGCCCCCAGTCGATGTGAGGTATCGTCTTACTAGGGCCGAGGCCGATAATCACTCCCACATTAAGGCATTGGTCAAACCGGCGCTTCGACAGAGTAGGGAGCCATCTCCCCAGGGGACGGACCCCGTCTGCTCCAACGCTTCGGGTCCGCGGGGCCGCTGATATCCCCGAAGCATCCCAGTGATCGCAGTGCTCCGCACAGTCACCTCTTTTATGCAACACCTATTTATCCCTCATCATACTTTCAATACAACCATCACTTTCATTACAACGCTTCTTTTTTCTACATTCAAGGACAAACTATCATTTATACGCCACTACAAGCCAATACAACACTTCATCTACATACAATCTTCAACACATTTACATTTTGCCCTTTTTCATTCACAGTTGGCCCAACAACACAAACATACTACATGGCTGCGCGGGAACACCTTGAGTCACCTAGACACCCCCTGCGGGGGTACTGCGGAACGATTCAACAGAACAATTACGAATATGGCGCGTCGTTTACTTGCAGAGGCACAAATGCATAAAAGGTTTTGGCCTGAAATAGTTTTGCGCAGCTTCATACTTGAAGAATAGGACGTTAGCTAATACTATTGAAAGGAAAACACCTTTTGAAATATTTTTTAAAAAAAGGCCAGATGATAAGCACTTACGATTGTATGGTAGTAAAGTTTTTGTGCGAGTACCAGAACAAAAACGAATGTCTAAATGGGATAAGAAATCTAAAATGCGAACTTTGTTAGGATATAACGAGGTCGTTTATCGAGTTCTTATAAATAATAAAATAATTGTGGCAAGACATGTTGATATAGTAGAAAAGGAAGTAAAATGTGTAGGTCTCGATGAAAACGAGAACGACTTTATTTTTCCTTCTACTTCTTCTTTCGAGAAGAGTAGAGGAATTAAAGATGAGTGTGAGAGTCAAGGTGATGATAATGTTTTTGAAAGCGCGGATGAATCAGAAAACCAAGAAAATGAAACAGAAAGTAAAAATAATGAAAGTATCAAAGTAAATATTCCACGTAGATCTGCGCGTGAAAGGAAAAATACTGTAATGTATCCAGATTTGGAAAGTTATAATGTTTTTGTAAATTATACTAGATTAGATACGCCTTGTACATTTGAGGAGGCGATGAATAGTAAAGATAATAAAAAAAATTGGAAAACAGCTATGGATAAAGAGATAGAATGTATAAATAAAAATAAAACTTGGAAACTAGTTGAACGAGTAGAAAATAAAAAGGTCCTAGATGTAAAATCAGTATATACTAGTAAAGCAGACGGTAGATTTAAGGCGAGATTAGTTGTAAAAGGTTTTCAGCAGACAGATGTAATTGATGACATATACTCTCCGGTTGTTAAAAGTCAAACGCTAAAAATTTTATTTTCTTATTGTTGCCAGAATGCCTTAATTATTGAACAAATGGATGTTGAAACTGCCTTTTTAAATGGTAAAGTGACTACGGAGGTATATGTTAATCAACCAAAAGGATATGAGAATGGTACAAAAAGAGTATTAAAATTATCAAAAGCTTTGTAGGGTTTGAGAGAAAGTCCAAGAGACTGGTACGAGTGTTTTAATGAATATGTGATTAAATTAGGTTTTAAGAAAAATAATGCAGAACTATGTTTGTATGTACTTGATGAAGAAGAAGACACTATTTACTTATTAATTTATGTTGATGATTTATTGACATGTAGCAAAAATGAAAAAGTAAGATCCAAAGAATTAAGTAATTATTATCAGATATGTTTAAAATGAAAGATTTAGGCAAGATAAAAGAATATCTTGGAATTAATGTAAATTATAATTATAAAACTTGTAAGATGAATTTAAATCAAACAAATTATATAGAGTTTTTAGCGATAAATTACACAGCCACAAAAAAAAAAAAATTTTCTGACCTGAAGAGGAGACCTTCATATCCTATAGTATTTTGACCCGCTGAATCCGAATCCGGCTTCTGTTTGACCCCATCACGTCAGGGTCAAGGTCATTTAAAGGTCAAATTGACAAAAAACCGCCCAAGCGGAAAAAAATTCTCTATCTATATGTTTTCGGGGTCGCTGAATTCGAATCCGATGTTTGTTTGACCCCATCATGTCAGGGTCAAGGTCATTTCAAGGTCAAATTGACAAAAAAGCAAAGAAAAAAAAAAAAAAAAAAACAAAGAAACAGGTAAGATACCTATTACGATGCAGGGATTGGAAACCGACAGTGGGCCCGCTTTCTCACCCTGAACAGTACATTGTCTGTATCCGCTCCCAGGGTACCTCCACGCGGTGACGGCGGGCAACGGAATTGTTTGTTTCCTTTTTTTTCTTCCGGCAGATTCCCTGGGTGAAGGCATTCATGTCGTCATGGCGGGTACAGACAATGTATTCTTTACTATGCAGCAGGGTTTCGGATGCCCAGTAGCATCGGCGGCTGGTCAGGGCGAGAAAGCGGGCCCGCAGGCGTCGTTATCAAGCGACCGCAGCTTTGCATTAGTTGGTGACTTGGCTTATGCAGAGTATAATGTTACAAGCACTAAATCTATAGAAGATTCACGATATCACACCTGCGACAAAGATCACGATGATTCCTGTTCTATTTGTTGTAAATATCAGCCCTTATCAGGGCTACATGATGTACAAAATCCGCTCGAGCAACCTCCTCGTGGTGTACATCGGGTCATGCTAATGCCGACGGTCACAGTCTCCATTGAATGCAGTTGTTCAATCATGTGCGATACGCTTATGGAGCGAGAAATGCTCATTATGCACAGTAACTTAAACTGACTGACATTTATGAATATTACTTTTCTGAACTTACAAATTTTTTTAGCGATTACTATTTGACCTTGAAATGACCTTGACCCTGACGTGATGGGGTCAAACAGAAGCCGGATTCGGATTCAGCGGGTCAAAATACTATAGGATATGAAGGTCTCCTCTTCAGGTCAGAAAATTTTTTTTTTTTTGTGTGGCTGTGTTATCAAATACAAAACAGTAAATTATATAACACACCTATGAAAACGAATTTAAAACTTAAAAAAATTGAAGAAAGCGAATGTAATTTGAAATACAGAAATTTGATAGGCGCATTGTTATATATAAGTTGTAACGGGGTTATCCTTGACTGATTCACCTCGCGGAGAAGACCTGCCTCCGCGAGATGGGTGCAATGGGGCACGCACGAGTGCCCCGTGAGGTCCTTACCTCGGGGTGCGCGCGAGCACCCGACGGCGAATACACTTCGCCGCGGCCCGTATACAACGTGAGAGTACGCCTGTTCTCTCACTTCTTGTACTCGCGTGCTGTTGCGCGAACGCGCTCCTCGCGTTCGCGTGGCTGTCGTCCTCCTGGACTATCGCCGATGCCGGCCGCTCAGCTCTACGATAGAGTGGCGGTATCCGGGAGGTTGGGGACGAGGAGGATTTGTCGAGTAGTCCCGCGGACTACCCGAAAGAATGACGCGAGCAAGTAAAATATAGATCGGAGGCCTTTATTGCCTCTGCAAAGTAAATTACAATAGTCGCGTCCCGGAGAAGTTAGTAGATGTCGGGCGCGCGAGCCGAATGCTCCGAACGCGCCCGAGTAAAGCCGAACGGAGCCGCGCGCAAACGCAAGCGCGCGCGCGCCTACAAATTCTCGGCCTCGTCGAGAATTCGCCGGCCGATCGCGCGGTCCGCGATCGGTGGTGTTTACGCGGAGCACGACTTTGCTCCACGTAAACAAACGTTTGCGTCCGAGAGCAGGCCGCTTGCCTACTCTACACGTACACACACGTACGCACGCATACGAGGGAACGGGTCGCTTACCCGTTCCACGCAATGTACAACGAATTCGGCCTCGAGCCCGCGCTCGAGGTTCCGATGTCGAATTACGCGGCGGCTCTTCTACGAGAGCCGCGACTCTCGCCGCACGAGAGTCGGCGATCGCGATCTACGGAGAGAGAGAGAGAAAGAACGGGGGAAACGTTCCCCGCGTTCGACGAACGAAAACTTCCGCTCTAGAGTCGAGGCGCTCCTCGACCCCTCGCCGCGTACACGCCCGCACTCGCAACACAGTCTACGGGCGGTACTTACAACCGTATCAGCCTACGCTCGTTCTTGGCTGCAACCTCGTGCTTCCTTCACGTGGACGGCTTCCTCTCGACTCTCTTATTCGTACCCCGTTCGCACACGCACGCACACGCGTCCGTCCTCGCTGACGGCTCGAGAGAATCTCCCGAGATTGCCCACCTGGCAATCTCTCCTCCGCGCGCCGGCTTAGCCTAACCTAAGCCGCGCTCGCGCCCGCTCGCGCCAGCTCGCGACGACGCGAGGGTACCCCGCAGTACCCCGCGTCACACCCTCCTCCCAGACGCCGTTAAGCTACGTCTTGACGGCCTCTGCCACTATCAGCGAGCCAAACCTCGGTAGTGTAGGAAACAAGGGGGCAGGATAGGAGAAAAAAAACTAACCACGAACCTCGTCGTGATTTTGTACGTGCAGAGCACGAAGCCATTGGCTCTCACGTACAATGGGTGACGGGACTCGGCACGGCACGTCTCTTGGCCAGTCTGCCGACCCGTCGGGCTTGCGCTTCTGCCACTATCGCAGACGCACGCACCAGGACTTGCGCCTCATCGCGCGCGTTGTCCTTTTGTGTGGGCTCTTCCCACAACGGATATGAAAAACCGTTTGTGGCGGAGTACGTACTCCTCGACGCACTCCTCTTTGAAACGGAGACGAAACACCATTTTGTTTCCTTAGGCACTCCCGCCGATCTCCAGTGACCCCGGGATGCCCTGTGTACCCGGCTCCGAGCCTCGGGGCCAGCGTACACAACGATCGGTATTCTCTCCGATCGCTTCTTTGCGGGTGGCCTCCTGGCCACTCGCTAGACGGTGGGCAGCCGCGCTGCTCATCACGTCGTGGTGAACGACCTCCTGGTCGCTCAGCAGGTTGCCAGCATGCTTGCTGGGTGGTGGTTGGGCCTCGCCCCAACCTCCTCAACCTTTTCGGGGATCCCCTCCAGGGTGCCCCCTTCTGGCTGTTCCGGCGGCGGTTGCACGCCGAACACTTTGGAAAACGCCTTGTCCCCGGCGCTCTCCAGGGAAGAGTCCTACGACTCGTTCCTCCAACTCCAACTACTCCGTTTGGGGAAAGGATGGAAAGAAGAAAGGAATTGTAAGGAATGGCTCCCTAAGTCAATCCTGTCTGTAGAACTCGGTAGACGACCCGGTCCCCGACGTATACGACGCCTTTCGCGGTCTTCCGCGTTGTCGCTTCACATTTCCTTCTCTAGACTGGGCGCTTCCAGTCTGAGACGCTTGCCCGCTGGCAACGCTCTTCTCTTCATCAGCGCCTGCTGATGGAGTCGTGGGCGCATCCACACGACTCCCGCCTTCCCCCGGAGGTCGGGCGTTGGTCTCGATGTCCTCGTCTTCTTCAGGAACATCTCGTCGTTGGAGTAGAACCGTCTACCCCGGACCCATTCCATCTTTGGATCTTTGAGTCCTTTGTCCATGAGACACCAGCCACTGGTGTCTCCCCGCCCTCCTCCTCGTCCATACGAGAAAGGGCATCTGGGACGTTGTTGAGCGCACCTTTCCTGTGCTCAACAAAGCACTGGTGACCTTGCAGCTCCTAGGTCCACCATGCTAATCGACCTGTTGGACCACTCAGTGTGCGCAGCCATCGCCAACAGATGTGGTCCAAGACTACTCAGACAGTGTAGCCTTTGATGTATAGGCGAAACCTTATCGCCCATACTACAGCGAGACACTCTCGTTCTGTCACGCTGTAGGTCCTCTCGGCAGGTGTGAGGACGCTGCTCAAACTTACGCTCCTTCTCCGTAAGTTGCGTAAGCGGATTGGCCATCGTGGCGAGGCTGTTCAGGAACCTCCTATGCCACGATGCCTTGCCTAAGAACTGTGTTAGCTGCTTCACGTCCTTCGGCGCCGGGTACTCCAGTACCGGCCTTATTTTCTTTGGATCGGGGCGGAACCTTTCTTGGTTCAGCACCGCACCCAGGTACTTGACTTCGCATTGGCAGAAGTGGCTTTTCTGCCGATTGATAATTAGGCCCGCCTCCCTTAGACGGCCTAATATCTTGCGAAGGTGTTCGAGATGCTCCTCGAACGTTTTCGACCTCGTGTCGATGTATATCCGGTATCCTCCACCGGATTGCTTTACCATCGCGACCGAGCTTGGCCATGGGCTCGTGGATGGTGTGATGACGCCAGCGTCCAGTACCTTTCGGACCTGCGCGTGCATCTTAGCCTCTATTACCGGCGACTCCGAGTAATAGCGCTTCTTGATGGGGCGAGCATCTCCCACATCAATTATATGGGTCACCCTCGTGGTGCACCCAAATGTGGTCGGCTCCTCGCCGACCAGCTGCTGCACAAGTGCCTCCACTTGTGCCAGCTGTTCCTCGGTCGTACGGCCTATGCCTACTGCACCGACTGGAACAGTGTCAACCTCCCTGACCGATGTCAGCTGGAGGTCGACCCTGACGTTGTCGTCTACCAACGTCAGTTGGTTGGACCGCGGATTGTGTCTCGAGCCGAATTCAGTCGTGAAATTCGTGCCCAAGTAACAATCTACGTCCTGTGTAGGGATGATCAACACCTTGATCTTCCTACTTATGCCACCTATCTTAAAGGGACGGTGAACACAACTCATCGTCAAGCTTGTGCTACCGTCAGCAAGCTTAGCCCCTGCGTGCTCGCTTGGCATAAATGTTGCCATGCAGTCAACTGCAGGCCGGTCGGTCTCGTCATCATGACCGATGCGCCTGTGTCGTACAGAGCGCGGAAGTGGGAACCCTCCACTTCCACCTGTAACCACCCTCTGGTTTCCAGGAATTCCTCCGTAGGGACGTCCGGTTGTGCCGCACCGCTGACTCCCTGGGAGGTTATCTCCGAAGCTTCCTGACAAGCTTCGGTTGCGTCTAGGGGAGCAGTTGAGTGCCCTACTCCCCCCGCTGTCCGTTTTCCGGCGAGCAATTTGGACATTTCGCACGAATCACCCCTTTCTTTTTGCATCCGTAGCAACGAAGGGGCTCCTTCGCCTGTCCGCTTTTCGGGCCATCCTTCCCGCTGCAGCCTCTATAAGTTGTGCTACCTTTTCCGGATCGACCGTCTTTGCTCGTCGAGGAGGAAGCACCCTTGCTTTCCCCCCTCTGCCTTTTCGCGTTCTTTTCGCGAAGCGCCTTCGCGATTTCCTCGTTTTGTTTTGATAGCGAGCTGAACTGTTTCGCTATCAAATTCAGGACGTTTTGAAGTCCGACGCCAGTTATTGGAGCTTCGGGGTTCTCCTGTTCCGCTGATGTCGGTACGACCGTTGCCGCTACCTCCGTGAAAGACACCCCTGTCCTTCTGTCCTGTGGTTTGTCTGCCGTCTCTGGCATCACCGCTTTGGCTGTGTGGCTAGGATCCTCGTGACCCCTGCCTGTGCGATTCCTATCGCTGTTGGGTGGGCCAATCTGATATCCATTGGTCCTCCCGTTGGTGAAATCCGCCCACGTCCTTATCTCACGTGACGGAAATCTCCTTTGTGTGTTCTGGACGGCCGGCGTGTCGTCCAAATTGCAGTCGAATGTGGGATAGTTCCTCGTGAACGTCTCCTGGGATTCGACCCTTGGCGATGACTGCATTGGGTGTGTACATTCCCGTTGTCAGTCGTTTTGCCGAATGTCGAACCTCGTGTTTGACATCGGAGACCTCAGCTGCTCAACCTCTCGAGTTAGCTGGTCTACCCTGCTCGTCAGGGTCGCGATGGTCTTCGCCTGGGTCGTCACCGTGTACGTCAGATCTCTGTATCTGACGTTGTGTTTTTCGACCGCCTGCTGAATCCTTTCCAGCAGTGTTTGTAGGTCAGCGACCTGTTCCTCTGTAGTATCCCTTACTACAGAGTCTGCGTGCAAGGACGATCTCCTGTCGTCTTGTTCAGCAGTCGGGATCGCCAGCAGCCGTTGCTGGACGTCCCGTTCCGTGGGTTCCGCTCTGTACTCCATCTTCACCTGATTGTGTACAGGTCTGCCCTCTGTCCCAAAAACGCGAAACAATTTATGGGACGGTCCTTTCGATTGGCGGCGCAACTACGCCTACTGTGTAGTGTGGGAGATTTTCGATCCGAAACACGCTCCAGAGAATTTCTCCACGACTGCCTACCGTTTGTAGCACAGTCGCGTTTGATCTGCGTCAAAAATACTCACTTATTTTTACGCGATTCTACTGGAAATTCTCGCTGCCAAATTCAGCGAGAAAATGAATTTTCCTCGAAAACTTTCAATTTTCGAGTTCAATTTGAACGGAAAAAATTCTACCTAGAATTTTCTCCTAAACGTGTTTCGGGTGTTAGTAAATTACAATCTTTGTAAATTACAAGTGTTAGCTAACTAGCCAACTCGAAAGGTTCCCTTTCCGAAAATGTGAATGCTGTGCTTGTTCTTGCCTTGAATCTACTGAAATTCCGAGTGTTCACTCGACAGCTCCCCGAAACAGAAGCAGGTCACGGCTGCGACTGAATGCTGTCGAATGTATCTGAACACCCCGAGTGTTCAGGGATTAAAAGCGTCTTGAACGGAAGCAGGGCACGGCTGCGACCGTTCGCTAATTCAATCCAAATCCGGAACTCCTCGTGAGTTCCAGTATCGCGAAGCCTCTAAACAGGAGCAGGGCACGGCTGCAACTGTTTGCTTTGCGAAATCACTCAAAGAATTTTAAAGAAAAAAAAATTTTGACCGAAGCAATGTGCGGCTGTCTGTTCGAGCTATTAGTACGCACACGAACAAAAAAAAAATAATTTTTTTCAAATAAATCTGATGACAAAAACAACACTCATTCACCTTTTCGGACGTTCCTTCCACTTGAAGGAACGTTCGCCGCCACGCGCGATTCTCTCTCTCCACCTAAATCTACTAGTGGAAAAATCCCCCTATTTTTCCTTCTCCGTTTTCTAAAAGAAAATTCAATTTTCCTCCTAAATTGCGCGCACGCATGACCTCCAGAATTTAAATCGAATACAAATTTCGCGGCTTTTTCACTCCCTGTGAAAAAGCGCGTCGCCACCTAGTGGCTGACTCACGAAGCTTCTCCTGCTTCTGGAAGAATTCGCAAAAAAAAATCTAAGTTTCGTCGCGCCGCGGTCCTTCCCTCCAGTGCACACGTTAATGGGCGCCAGTTGTAACGGGGTTATCCTTGACTGATTCACCTCGCGGGGGAGACCTGCCTCCGCGAGATGAGTGCAATGGGGCACGCACGAGTGCCCCGTGAGGTCCTTACCTCGGCATGCGCGCGAGCACCCGACGGCGAATACACGTCGCCGCGGCCCGTATACAACGTGAGAGTACGCCTGTACTCTCACTTCTTGTACTCGCGTGCTGTTGCGCGAACGCGCTCCTCGCGTCCGCGTGGCTGTCGTCCTCCTGGACTATCGCCGATGCCGGCCGCTCAGCTCTACGATAGAGTGGCGGTATCCGGGAGGTTGGGGACGAGGAAGGTTTGTCGAGTAGTCCCGCGGACTACCCGAAAGAATGACGCGAGCAAGTAAAATATAGATCGGAGGCCTTTATTGCCTCTGCAAAGTAAATTATAATAGTCGCGTCCCGGAGAAGTTAGTAGATGTCGGGCGCGCGAGCCGAATGCTCCGAACGCGCCCGAGTAAAGCCGAACGGAGCCGCGCGCAAGCGCAAGCGCGCGCGCTCCTACGAATTCTCGGCCGCGTCGAGAGCAGGCCGCTTGCCTACTCTACACGTACTCACACGTACGCACGCATACGAGGGAACGGGTCGCTTACCCGTTCCACGCAATGTACAACGAATTCGGCCTCGAGCCCGCGCTCGAGGTTCCGATGACGAATTACGCGGCGGCTCTTCTACGAGAGCCGCGACTCTCGTCGCACGAGAGTCCGCGATCGCGATCTACGGAGAGAGAGAGAGAAAGAACGGGGGAAACGTTTCCCGCGTTCGACGAACGAAAACTTCCGCTCTAGAGTCGAGGCGCTCCTCGACCCCTCGCCGCGTACACGCCCGCACTCGCAACACAGTCTACGGGCGGTACTTACAACCGTATCAGCCTACGCTCGTTCTCGGCTGCTACCTCGTGCTTCCTTCACGTGGACGGCTTCCTCTCGACTCTCTTGTTCGTACCCCGTTCGCACACGCACGCACACGCGTCCGTCCTCGCTGACGGCTCGAGAGAATCTCTCGAGATTGCCCACCTGGCAATCTCTCCTCCGCGCGCCGGCTTAGCCTAACCTCAGCCGCGCTCGCGCCCGCTCGCGCCAGCTCGCGACGACGCGAGGGTACCCCGCAGTACCCCGCGTCACAATTTATTTATTTATTTATTTATTTATTTATTTATTTATTTATTTATTTATTTATTTATTTATTTATTTATTTATTTATTTATCAATTTAATTTAATTTATTGACTTATTTATTTATTCAATAATAATCGGAAATTTCAAGCTAATCATTAATGCATTACAAATGTAATATTAATTTTTTTTTCGGCCATTAACATTACAAAAGTAATGGGAAATTTCGAGCTGACCAATAGACATTACAAATGTAATGGGAAATTTCGAGCCGACCACTACCCATTACAAAAGTAATGGGAAATTTCAAGCTGATCATTACACATTACAAAAGTAATGGGAAATTTCAAGCCGACCATTAATGCATTACAAATGTAATGTTAATTTTTTTTCTGCCATTACCCATTACAAAAGTAATGGGAAATTTCGTGCCGACCATTACACATTACAAAAGTAATGGGAAATTTCGAGCCGACCACTACCCATTACAAAAGTAATGGGAAATTTCAAGCTGATCATTAATGCATTACAAATGTAATGTTAATTTTTTTTCGGCCATTACCCATTACAAAAGTAATGGAAAATTTCGAGCTGACCATTACACATTACAAAAGTAATGGGAAATTTCGAGCTGACCATTACACATTACAAAAGTAATGGGTAATTTCGAACTGACCATTAATGCATTACAAATGTAATGTTAATTTTAGTCAAAAATATTAACAAAGTAATGATTAATGCCGATCCCTGATTCGAACAGCAGGAAATGTCGGTATAGTTGCCGAAAGAAATAGAAGATTTAAGTGCCGGAAACAGCATTTCCAAAAGGCAATTATTTAATGTAGCGAGGGGCACACGGCACGAATAACAACATTAGAGAATAGGATTACCGCGGTTGAAAAATTAATCAACGAGGTAACGATTACGTTCGGTAAATTAAGTTTAGTTTAGGAAAATAGTTTTTGTTTTTTATTATGTATTGCGGAAGATTATAACGAGTAAATATACGTGCAGATAATTGATTTTTTTCTTCCTTCTTCTCTTCTTAAAATTGCATTCGAATTATTTAAAAGCCCTTGCAACGTATTAAGTTTTTTTTTCTATGTTAAATATATACCAAAAAGATATCTGCACGTAAAGGGTTTTTTTTATTGTTGTCTCTCATTATTGTTCCTTCATGTGAATTATTATCAAAAAATCGAGAAAAATAGGCGTCTATGGATCTACCGTTTGAAACGCGAGGAATTAGTAGAGGCATTAACAAGATATAATATCGGAAAGTCCGGAAAGGTGGATGAGTTGCGGAAATGTTTGATCGCGTTTGTACGGAAATATCCTCGTTTGTTTACCGACATAAAATACAGAAGACTATAACGAGCAGTAAGATAAAACAGCAGATGAAGAAAAACCAGAATATGTTCAGGTGATAGTGAAGGAATCACGGACATCAACACCAGTTGCAAGCGGATCAGGCATGCAAAATTTGACCAACGCGTTTGATGGACACCAACAACAAAAAAGATAACCAATTTACGTTATGCAGGAAAATAACTCAACAGCGAAGGTGCTAGAACAAATGCGCATATAGAATTGCCATTTTGATGGAAGAGACGTTTACTCTTTTCTTGAAAGAGTAGACGAACTTAGACATGCATACGAGTTTTCGGAGCAGCAAATAATAATACAAAGATTTCCAGAATTGAGACGAGGAGAGAAGCACTCCTGTGGTTTCGGAATATTTCTCAAGAGATCACGTCATGGCCGGAATTACAGCAGGCTATACGTGATTTCTATTTACCACCAGAAGAAACGAGATATATGTATCCACAGATAAGAGAGAGAAAGCAAGCAATGAATGAAGTACGTGCGTACGTATCAGCATTCTCGACAATGATGCGGCGGCATGGAAAGATTGACGCAGATGAGCAGCTCGACAATCTTTACTATAATATGAAACCGGAGTTACGATTGTACGTTAATCAAGATAGCGTAAAGCTATCGGTTGAGTTAGTTGAGTTAGGTGCGGCGTACGGTAGGTCGAAATCGTGCTGGAAATGTAAGCGCAGCAAGGTCATTCACGACAAAATTGCAAAAAGAATAGCGAAAATTATGTTCATTCTGAGGTAAAGATAATGTTTTTACAAGAGATTGTGCATACCATTCGGCACAACCGACGGGAAACGGAGCGCAGTTTGTTTTGCAAAATTTTTTATTATGCCAAAATTGACTCAGAGTGTGCTATTAGGTATCAATTTCATAAAAAACTTAGAACCTGTTTTTTCTTTGAATAATAAAAAGTTATTACCGACATTTACAATTCAGGAAATATTTAATATAGACGATAATGTAGGGATAAAGGCCCTTACAGAAGATCAGAAGACAAGATTAGATACATGGACTAAACAAGAAAAAGAAGAATTGCAGCATATAACAGGATGCACAATGGTAATCCAGCATAATATCAAGCTAATAGATGAATCATCGATAAAACAGGAATACCGAACGAGAAACCCAGTAATCCAGAAAACGATCCACGAAGAGGTGAAAGAGATGCTGGAAGTTGGAATTATCCGAAGATCGACAAGTCCTTGGAGTTCTCCAATAGATCTGGTTAAAAAGAAAGATGGAAAATGCGTTTTTGCGTTGTTTTCCGAAAAGTGAATTCGGTGACGGCTAAAAATGCATATCCATTGCCATTTTTGATTCGATGCTTGATCGTTTGCAAGTTGCTCGATTGTTGTTATCTATCGATTTAAAAAAACGGATATTGACAAGTAGCATTGAACGAAAAAAGCAAAGAAATAACCGCATTCACAGTACCCGGCTTGGGTCTGTTTGAATTATCGTAATGGCATTTGGATTGCATTCTGCAGGTGCAACGTTCCAATGGCTAGTGGAAATGATTATCCCTCCAGATATGGCCGAAAATGTATTTGTATATCTAGATGATATTATAGTAATTTCCGAAAGTTTCGAAGAGCTTATGGAATGACTGAAGATTGTTTTTGAGAAGTTAAAGAATGCGAAGTTAAAACTGAATTGGAAAAAATGTAATTTTGCTCGTAAAGAATTAAAGTAAAGATTAAAATACTTGGGTCGCGTTATGGATGAATTTGGAGTACGAACGGACCTAGAAAAAGTGGCCGCTGTGCAAAAAAACTTCCTGTCGACTAACCGTAAAGAATTAAAAAGATTTTTCTTCGCAGCAGTCGCGGGGTCGAGGGAAGATGGCGGTCGCGCTCAGCTGAGCGGCCGTCTTTCGCCTCGGCTGCGTGCGCTGTCGCGGCACCGTCGGGCTACATCCCGCTGCAATCACTCTCGCGCTTCACCAGCTTCTCTCTCTGTCTTTCCCTCTTACACACAAGCATTGGACCTGGGAGCCAGGTACTCCTCAGATATTCTTTTCTCTTCGTCTCTTCGAGCCTACCTGCGCAACATAAACATTGCAGGACAGCTCGAAGGCGACGAATTCCCTACCCTCGTCCTTAATAATTTAATTAAAAAATACTCCCTCTCGTATTTTATATCGAAAAGGCTCAGAAAACAACGTTGCAGATGCTCTGTCACGCAATCCTATTTATGTAAATTTGATCAATAGTGATAGTAATAAGAAATTGTACTCCTGTACATTTAGATTAGTTATCGAAAAACCAGAAGATTTTCTGGATTTTCCGGATTGCGAGGGAAGAGGAATGGAAAATGTGCATTCAAGAAGACAAGAAAGACAGAGTACATTAAAAGAAAATTATAATGTACCGACGGCAGGTCACCTTGGTATCGCTAAAACTCTTGTCCGTTTAGCTAAACAATTCTTCTATTGGCCTAGAATGTTTCGTGAAGCAAAAGGGTACGTCCAATCTTGCAACAATTGCCAAAGTTTCAAAACTGCACAACAGGCGCCGGTGAGTCAGTTAAACGCTACTTGTCCCAGCGACCCGTGGGAGACAGTTTCAATTGACCTCGTGGAACCGTAAACACGATCCAATAGTTTCATGCAAATGTTGGTTATGCAAGACGTCTTCACGAAATGGATCAAATTGCGACCAATTAGAAAAGCAACGACGACGGCAATTGTTCAAGCGGTGCAAGAGCAAATCTTGTTTAGATTTGGTTGTCCAAAGACAATTTCGACCTATAATGGCAGGCAATTTACGAGAATTTACATTTTCCAAGAACTTGGAACGCCCACATCTCGGAAATTGCATTTGTGTTTAATACCGCGCATAGCGAATGCACCGGATATACACTTGCTTACTTGAATTACGGTAGAGAGTTAATATCTGCCGGAACGCTAGAGCAAAAAACAAGAGGGAGTATAAAATAACTCGATTAAAAACCGTATCAAAAATTTGCAGGAAGCTTTAGATTTCGCCAAAGTTAATGCCGCAAAAAGCTTCCAAAGGCAAGAAAAGTACTACAATCTCCGCAGGGGAGAGTGAAAACCGACCATAGGCGAACAGGTATTAAAAAGAAATTTTGTCTTGTCTGATAAAGCCGAAAATATTAACGCAAAGCTGTGCGAAAAATATATCGGTCCGCTTAAGGTTTTTAAAATAATTTCATCAGTTATTTTGACCCTTAAAAACGATGAAAATGCGATTATTCATCATGTCCATATTAACGATTTAAAACCGTTTGTGTTGACAGACGAGTAAGAAATCTGAGGGTTAATAATGAACTCTAATGTATATACTGTAAATAATACAATAATACATGCAGCCGTGGCCAGAAGAGCGGCAGCGAGAATCACTCAGGCAGCAAAACCACCAGCAGCAGCAACAAAACCGGCAGCAACATCACCACCAGCAGCTTCAACAACAGCAGAATTACAGCCGACTCGAACAATCTCCATCCCGTTCGGGCCCGAAGGAATAGTGCCGCTGGGAGTAAGGAACTTCCGCACAGTCATGTGGGGGTATTCATGGAGGATTAAGTTTTCCAAAGAAGGAGAGTCGCTTTTTATGACGTCAAGAAAATAAGTGTCGTCGGAAGATTTAGTTTTTTTTTACTATTTAGTTTTTTTATTTTTATAATTACGTAAAGCTCCGCTTTTTATTACGGAAGAGGGTAATGTAACAAAGCTATTGCTCGGCAAGTACGAGCAATAGTTTTGTTAAATATAAGTCGGTACGCATCACGAGTATATAATATATACTTGCGTTATAGCTCCCGAGCGTCCCCATCCCGCAGTGCTCTCCCACCGAGACAGTCTCTCCCACCGGGCGCGGCTCGGATCGAGCGGGAGCTGACTGTCGCAATCAGTCCACTCGTCGTACTGAGCCGAGCTCAAACCTCTAGGGAAGGCTGCCACGCGTAATGAGGGCTGTCACGCGAAATAATATAAATCTTGTAATAAGCGAGCAATGTATTAATCTCGATAAATCTTTTGTATTTTATAGAATTACCGAAGCGGAAGAGAGGTCGAAGCCATACTAGTTTTAAGTTAAGCGCGCTCAAAACGATTTTGTTTAATAGTCAAGTTGTTTTTTTTATTCTTTTTTCTTTGATTGCCTTTTTTTTTTCTTTTTTTAATTGAATAAAATTTAAGTTAAAATTTGAAATGAAACAATGTCGGTGTACTCTTTTAGAAACGTTTCGTTAATTATATTCGTAATGTTGTTTGAGTGCCGCGCATGGGGTTTGTGAGCGTACTGAGCTCGACTCGTTTAGGGTTGCGCGCGTATTGAGCGTGGCAACGCGGGGTTGTAATGAGCGTACTGAGCTCGTACGCGGGTAGTTTGGACGTAGTGAGTCTAGAGGAAATAGGAATACCTCCTCCTACCCCATACGAAATCCGATTGTTACAAAGAGAAACAGACGTTTTGGCTAGGGTCCAAAGCACAGGGTCAGTGGTTTATTCTAGGTGAGTGGTTGCTAGCCGGATGCTTTGTCGTCGAGCATTTAATAATGCTTATGACTGAATTATTAATAATTAAAGCTAATTACGAGTCGAGTAGTATTATTTGGCTCTGGAATTTTTCAGTATGAAATAATATTTTTAATTTAGAAACTATTTTTACGTCGAAAAGAAAAAATGTATGATGCGTATTGTAAATAAGCAAAATATTGCTTTTGCTTACCTGAGATAAACGTTCCATATCTATTAATTGAGAAAATATTTGATGCTGAAGATGTTCCTTTTCTACTATTGATCTATTTAAAGCATCTTTCGCAGCTCGATAATCATTTTCAAGACTAAAAATTTCTGCAGCGGTGTCCATAAATTTTGCTTTTATGCGATTTACTTCTGTAATTAGTTCTTCAGCTTTTTGATTAACTATTTCCAAACAATGGTGATTGCTTGAACAGTATTCTATACTAAGAACATCAGCTAATTTTCTGAGAAATCCCTAGACATATAACGATTCAAACATATTTATTTTCAAATTTTTTATGCAGCAAATAAACATTTGTTGATTTAAATAATGTATACAGTTAATATACAGTTAACTTTTTTATCATTGAATTTTTATCAATGTGCTATATATATTATAATTTGGTTCAAACAACATGTATATTTTATATTAATTAATAATATTTTATAGAAATTATGAGTGTAGTTACATTAAACATTTGTAAATGGATAGAAGATTAAGGGACATTTAGGTTAGTTATGTATTGTACACAAAGGAAAACACTGAATTTAATAAAGAAATAGTCTAAATTTCACTTTTATAATTTATTGAAATCGCTAGTTGCTAAGGTTACAAATTAAATTTAATAAAATAAGAACAAAAATCTAAATCAAGTTATTCGGGTGATCGCGCAGAGAGAATTCGCCCGTACTCTCTGGTATACTTCCGTTCGGCTCTCTCGACTGCTCTTGACTGCCCCGTCCGCAGTGTGCCTCTCTGCCTTGGGACCGCTTCATTTTTCTTAGATTCCGTTCGTAAGGATGCTCATGCGCAGAAGATTGTTTTGCTGCCGCGTGGAGGCGTATCCTTACGCGAGATTGGCTCCTGCGCCGTAAGTAGGAGTAGACTAAGTGCGCAGTCTGGTTGTGCGCATGCATGTGGGCGTTGGCGAAGAGCGCAGCTTCGTTGTTATGCGCAGTACAGTGCAGTCAGCGTGGCTTATAGTATGACGCATCTAGTTTTGATGTTTGACGTTTGCGCGAAGCGAACGCGATACATAATATTTCTTAATAACTATAAACTTATTTATTTAAACGTATCGACGCGCATACATTTTAACAATATTTTGTTATTATTTAAAACAATATTAATTAATTTGGTTAGCGAAATGCCTTGAACGATATTTAAAATGCTTTAGAACAGCGTATAGTGCGAAAAATTGAATAATTAAAGTCGCTGTTGGCAGCGAAAAGCAGGTTTCAAAACGAGCAACGTAAAGGGCTTGAGGCGCATTATCGGTACATTCGATGGAGGCGGCATTAGTAATACTGGACGCATAACCCTTTAACGAATAGTCCTTACTTCAAATGGTCATGCTAAAAGGAATGGTACCGGTGCTATTTTAAGTATTTGCAAACAAGGTACAGTTGGTTAGAATTCATATAATAAAAGAAAATCGCCAATACTTTTAAAACACAGAACCTATCCGACGAAGGTATAGGCGGTCAACATGTACGAATTCGAATATCTGCATGGTGGTTTCACTCTAGAAAGCATGCTCGTTCTAGAGATAGGCTCAAGGAACCGGCATACGGGTTGCGAAATGCCTTGTACGATATTTGAAATGCTTTGGAACAGCGTATAGTGCAAAAATTGAATAATTTAAGTCGCTGCTTGGTACATTCCATGGAGGCGGCATTAGTAATATTGACCGCATTTGTACGATGCTAATAACCCTTTAACGAATAGTCCTTAATTTAAATGGTCATGCTAAAAAGAATGGTGCTGTTGCTATTTCAAGTATTTGCAAACAAGGTACAGTTGGTTAGAATTCATATAATAAGCGTAAATGGCCAATAATTTTTTAAACATAGAACCTCTCCGACTATGGTATAGGCGTTCAACATGTACGAATTCGAAGATCAGCTTGGTGGTATCAGTCTAGAAAACATGCTCGTTCTAGAAATAGGCATATGGAATCGGCATACGGTTTGCGAAATGCCGTGTACGATATTTGAAATGATATAGAACAGCGTATAGTGCGAAAAATTGAATAATTAAAGTCGCTGTTCGGTACATTCCATGGAGGCGGCATTAGTAATATTGGCCGCATGTGTACGATGCAAATAACCCTTTAACAAATAGTCCTTAATTCAAATGGTCGTGCTAAAAAGAATGGTGCTGTTGCTATTTCAAGTATTTGCAAACAAGGTACAGTTGGTTACTATTCATATAATAAACATAATTGGCCAAAACTTTTTTAAACACAGAACCTCTCCGACGATGGTGTAGGCGGTCAACATGTACGAATTCGAATATCTGCATGGTGGTTTCACTCTAGAAAGCATGCTCGTTCTAGAAATAGGTATATGGAACCGCCTTACGGTTTGCGAAATGCCTTGTACGATATTTGAAATGCTTTGGAACAGCGTATAGTGCGAAATATTGAATAATTAAAGTCGCTGTTGTTAAGCAGGTTTCAAAACGGGCAACGTAATGGGCTTGAGGGGCATTAGCGGTACATTCCATGGAGGCGGCATTAGTAATATTGGCCGCATTTGTACGATGCAAATAACCCTTTAACGAATAGTCCTTAATTCAAATGGTCATGCTAAACAGAATGAGGCTGTTGCTATTTAAAGTATTTGCAAACAAGGTACAGTTGGTTAGAATTCATATAATAAGCGTAAATGGCCAATACTTTTTAAAAACAGAACCTCTCCGACGATGGTATAGGCGGCCAACATGTACGAATTCGAATATCTGCAAGGTGGTTTCACTCTAGAAAGCATTCTCGTTCTAGAAATAGGCTCATGGAACCGGCATACGGTTTGCGAAATGCGTTGTACTATATTGAAAATGCTTTGGAACAGCGTATAGTGCGATAAATTGAATAATTAAAGTCGCTGTTGGTAAGCAGGTTTCAAAACGGGCAACGTTTAATAAACGTTATAAACGTAAATCGCCAATACTTTTTAAACACAGAACCTGTCCGACGATGGTACAGGCGGTCAACATGTACGAATTCGAATATCTGCATGGTGGTTTCACTCTAGAAAACATGCTCGTCCTAGAAATTGGCTCGTCGAACCGGCATACGGTTTGCGAAATGACTTGTACGATATTTGAAATGCTTTGGAACAGCGTATAATGGGAAAAATTGAATAATTAAAGTCGCTGTTGGTAAGCAGGTTTCAAAACGGGCAACGTTTAATAAACGTTATAAACGTAAATCGCCAATACTTTTTAAACACAGAACCTGTCCGACGATGGTACAGGCGGTCAACATGTACGAATTCGAATATCTGCATGGTGGTTTCACTCTAGAAAACATGCTCGTTCTAGAAATTGGCTCGTCGAACCGGCATACGTTTGCGAAATGCGTTGTACTATATTTAAAATGCTTTGGAACAGCGTATAGTGCGATAAATTGAATAATTACAGTCGCTGTTGGTAAGCAGGTTTCAAAACGGGCAACGTTTAATAAACGTATAAACGTAAATCGCCAATACTTTTTAAACACAGAACCTCTCCGACGATGGTATAGGCGGCAACATGTACGAATTCGAATATCTGCATGGTGGTTTCACTCTAGAAACATGCTCGTCTAGAAATAGGCTGTGGAACCGGCATACGGTTTGCGAAATGCGTTGTACATATTGAAAATGCTTTGGAACAGCGTATAGTGCGATAAATTGAATAATTAAAGTCGCTGTTCAGCGCACATTTAACTAGGTTTCTAACACGGCAATTCAAATTTCTAAACGTTGCTATAAATTTGAAAAACGTGGTAATTCATCGCCATAATGTAAATCGCCAATACTTTTTAAACACAGAACCTCTCCGACGATGGTATAGGCGGCCAACATGTACGAATTCGAATATCTGCATGGTGGTTTCACTCTAGAAAGCATTCTCGTTCTAGAAATAGGCTCATGGAACCGGCATACGGTTTGCGAAATGCGTTGTACTATATTGAAAATGCTTTGGAACAGCGTATAGTGCGATAAATTGAATAATTAAAGTCGCTGTTGGTAAGCAGGTTTCAAAACGGGCAACGTTTAATAAACGTTATAAACGTAAATCGCCAATACTTTTTAAACACAGAACCTGTCCGACGATGGTACAGGCGGTCAACATGTACGAATTCGAATATCTGCATGGTGGTTTCACTCTAGAAAACATGCTCGTCCTAGAAATTGGCTCGTCGAACCGGCATACGGTTTGCGAAATGCGTTGTACTATATTTGAAAATGCTTTGGAACAGCGTATAGTGCGATAAATTGAATAATTAAAGTCGCTGTTGGTAAGCAGGTTTCAAAACGGGCAACGTTTAATAAACGTTATAAACGTAAATCGCCAATACTTTTTAAACACAGAACCTGTCCGACGATGGTACAGGCGGTCAACATGTACGAATTCGAATATCTGCTTGGTGGTTTCAGTCTAGAAAACATGCTCGTTCTAGAAATAGGCTCGTGGAACCGGCATACGGTTTGCGAAATGCGTTGTACTATATTTAAAATGCTTTGGAACAGCGTATAGTGCGATAAATTGAATAATTAAAGCCGCATGTTCGGTACATTCGATGGAGGCGGCACTAGTAATATTGGCCGCATTTCTACGATGCTAATAATCCTTTAATGAATAGTCTTTAAATTCAAATGGTCATGCTAAAAAGAATGGGGCTGTTGCTATTTCAAGTATTTGAGAACAAATTACAGGTGGTTAGAATTCATATAATAAACGTAAATCGCCAATACTTTTTAAACACAGAACCTGTCCGACGATGGTACAGGCGGTCAACATGTACGAATTCGAATATCTGCATGGTGGTTTCACTCTAGAAAACATGCTCGTCCTAGAAATTGGCTCGTCGAACCGGCATACGGTTTGCGAAATGACTTGTACTATATTTTAAACTGCTTTGGAACAGCGTATAGTGCGAAAAATTGAATAATTACAGTCGCTGTTGGTAAGCAGGTTTCAAACGGGCAACGTTTAATAAACGTTATAAACGTAAATCGCCAATACTTTTTAAACACAGAACCTGTCCGACGATGTACAGGCGGTCAACATGTACGAATTCGAATATCTGCATGGTGGTTCACTCTAGAAAACATGCTCGTCCTAGAAATATGGCTCGTCGAACCGGCAATACGGTTTGCCGAAATGACGTTGTACGATATTGAAATGCTTTGGAACAGCGTATAATGGGATAAAATTGAATAATTACAGTCGCTGTTGGTAAGCAGGTTTCAAACGGGCAACGTTTAATAATTAGAATCATATAATAAACGTAAATCGCCAATACTTTTTAAACACAGAACCTGTCCGACGATGGTACAGGCGGTCAACATGTACGAATTCGAATATCTGCATGGTGGTTTCACTCTAGAAAACATGCTCGTCCTAGAAATTGGCTCGTCGAACCGGCATACGGTTTGCGAAATGCGTTGTACTATATTGAAAATGCTTTGGAACAGCGTATAGTGCGATAAATTGAATAATTACAGTCGCTGTTGGTAAGCAGGTTTCAAAACGGGCAACGTTTAATAAACGTTATAAACGTAAATCGCCAATACTTTTTAAACACAGAACCTGTCCGACGATGGTACAGGCGGTCAACATGTACGAATTCGAATATCTGCATGGTGGTTTCACTCTAGAAAACATGCTCGTCCTAGAAATTGGCTCGTCGAACCGGCATACGGTTTGCGAAATGCGTTGTACTATATTTAAAATGCTTTGGAACAGCGTATAGTGCGATAAATTGAATAATTACAGTCGCTGTTGGTAAGCAGGTTTCAAAACGGGCAACGTTTAATAAACGTTATAAACGTAAATCGCCAATACTTTTTAAACACAGAACCTCTCCGACGATGGTATAGGCGGCCAACATGTACGAATTCGAATATCTGCATGGTGGTTTCACTCTAGAAAGCATTCTCGTTCTAGAAATAGGCTCATGGAACCGGCATACGGTTTGCGAAATGCGTTGTACTATATTTAAAATGCTTTGGAACAGCGTATAGTGCGATAAATTGAATAATTACAGTCGCTGTTGGTAAGCAGGTTTCAAAACGGGCAACGTTTAATAAACGTTATAAACGTAAATCGCCAATACTTTTTAAACACAGAACCTCTCCGACGATGGTAAAGGCGGTCAACATGTACGAATTCGAATATCTGCTTGGTGGTTTCAGTCTAGAAAACATGCTCGTTCTAGAAATAGGCTCGTGGAACCGGCATACGGTTTGCGAAATGCGTTGTACTATATTTAAAATGCTTTGGAACAGCGTATAGTGCGATAAATTGAATAATTACAGTCGCTGTTGGTAAGCAGGTTTCAAAACGGGCAACGTTTAATAAACGTTATAAACGTAAATCGCCAATACTTTTTAAACACAGAACCTGTCCGACGATGGTACAGGCGGTCAACATGTACGAATTCGAATATCTGCATGGTGGTTTCACTCTAGAAAACATGCTCGTTCTAGAAATAGGCTCGTGGAACCGGCATACGGTTTGCGAAATGCGTTGTACTATATTTAAAATGCTTTGGAACAGCGTATAGTGCGATAAATTGAATAATTAAAGCCGCATGTTCGGTACATTCGATGGAGGCGGCACTAGTAATATTGGCCGCATTTCTACGATGCTAATAACCCTTTAATGAATAGTCTTTAAATTCAAATGGTCATGCTAAAAAGAATGGGGCTGTTGCTATTTCAAGTATTTGAGAACAAATTACAGGTGGTTAGAATTCATATAATAAACGTAAATCGCCAATACTTTTTAAACACAAAACCTGTCCGACGATGGTACAGGCGGTCAACATGTACGAATTCGAATATCTGCATGGTGGTTTCACTCTAGAAAACATGCTCGTCCTAGAAATTGGCTCATGGACCGGCATACGGTTTGCGAAGCGTTGTACTATATTGAAAGGCTTTGGAACAGCGTATATGCGATAAATTGATTAATTAAGTCGCTGTTGGTAGCAGGTTTCAACGGGCAACGTTAATAAAAGTTCTAAACGTAACGCCATACTTTTTAAACACAGAACCTGTCCGCCGATGGTAAGGTGGGTCAACATGTACGAATTCGATATCTGCATGGTGGTTTCACTCTAGAAACATCTCGTTCCTCGAAATGGCTCGTCGAAAGGCCTTACGGTTTGCGCCGCGTTGTCCTCTTGTACCATGCTTGCCCAGCCTCGGAACCCGGCCTGTGTATAGTTCCTCCCGTCGCTGTTTTG